>PVJS01051019.1:0-14115 GCA_004027185.1 Glis glis | reverse complement strand
TCTGGTCCTGTTCTGCCTCTAACTCTGTCACCTGGGCAAGCCACTTCCATTTCTGGTCTCAGTTTACTACAGAATGAGGATAACACTCGTGTCCTGCCTCCTTCAACAGACTGTCGTGTGGTAAAGATACAATGAGGGGATGTGTGGGGAGGGTGGGAGCCATCCTGCTGAGTGGTTCCGTTGGCTCTAGGGCCAAGCTGTCTGGACTCCATCCCTTACTAGCTGTGTGGCACGGGCCTGGTCGCTTCTCCTCTCTGGGCCTTGGTTCCATCCTCTGTAGAATGGGGTGATGATAGTACCTACACTGTTGGAGTGTGGCAGGATTAATGGCATGGCATGCCTGGAACTCTGTGTGCTAAAGCAGGGAGAATGGGAGGAGCAGCGTGGAGGCTGGGGATCCTCCTGTGCACTGCTGCAGAGCCCAGAGGGAGGGAGGAGAGACCCATGGCAGGGGGGGGGGAGCTGCTGTTTATTCCCTGAATGTGGCCTATCCTGGCCTAGGAAGGCACTGGCACAGCAGGTGTTCAAGGGAGGGCAAGAGAAGGGACTCAGGTGTCATCTGGCCCTATTTGCTTATTTACAAATAGGGAAACTGAGGCCCAGAGAAAGAATAGGTTGGTCATAGAGAAAGTTGGGGGAGAGCCTGGACTAGAGCCCAGGCCTCCAGTAGCCAAGGCCTCAGCCTCTGCCTTTGAAGGGAGTCTGAGGGAGCCCTGCGGGCGGTACCAGAGATAGTGGGTTCTGCAGGAATGAAGGCCCAAGGGAGGTCATGTGGGCAGCAGCCTGAATCTCTGGGGCCTGACGATGGCCCCTCCTGTGAGGGGGAGGCAGAGCCAGGGGACAGCAGGTGGCCTGCCTCCCCCACTGCCACCCCATACACACACCACTTCTGGGAGACGCTAGCCACCCCACAGCTGCTGGTTAAGAGGGCTCACTTTACTATTATTATTGTTGTTCTTATTAAGGTGGTTTTCCTTACAAGAGGGTGATCTAAGCACGGGCCTGACCCCAGGGTGGCCTTCCCACCCTACACTGAGCCCCTGAGACACCTGCAGCCCTTACCTGAGCTGTCCAGATGGCAGGGCCCAGACTTGCACTTCTTGTCTGTAGGAGAGAAACAGCAGAAGCAAAGCCTCAGTAGTCCCCTGCTGGGAGGGGCCTCAGCGCCCTGCTGGGCCAGCCCTGGTGCCCTTAGGAGAAGCTGGTGTATTTGCCTAATTCTCCTCCCTAGGGATAGGACGCCCTTGATGCTGTTTGAGTGGAGCTGGAAGGGAGGCAGCCCTGGAGGCCAGGGTCCCCTCCATGCCACCCCTGTTCCCTTGGCCTGTACCTCTGCCTCCTTGCCACGCTCCCCTCCCCCTCTGCCACGCCTTGTCCCGGCCAGGGAGGAGCTGGTCTGTGCTCCCAGCCTGTCCTCCACAGTGGGACCTGACGCCCCACTGGCCAGCTCCCGTTTTAGCTGTGTGCACAGGTCTGGCCAACTCCCTGCCTCGAACTAGGTGATCATCCCCACAGCCCCTGCAGAGATTAGGATTGGGCCTGTGCTCGCGATTCCTGCTCTGGCCAGTCCCAGGGGGTGGACGGGAGGAGCAGCCAACTCCTGGCTGGCCCCAGCCTGAACTTCCAGCACCACCCCCACCTGCCATCTCACCCCCGCTGCCCAGCACCCGCTCTGGCTCACAAGTCCTATTCTGTCTCATAGACATGCTCCTTCTGGAAACTGAAGTCGGGCTTTTACTTCTGGCAACAGCGGTCTGTGTATCAGTACTGTAGCTGGAAATTAATTCCCTTCCAGCCAGGAGAAGAGTCTGAGCAGGTGTGCTTGCCCCCTCAAATGGCCCAAGACCAGGGACCTCTCTTCAGCCTCCCAGCAGGCAAGTGGCCAGCTTTGGCCTAGACACCTTCAAAAGCCTAAGTGTCCCCTTAAATGGAACTGTGCAGGGACTTGGTGCCCTTGACAAGTCCCCTCACCACCAGTTCACTTATTTACTTTTTAAAAATTTTGCAGTACTAGCTGGGGGTGGTGACACACGCCTGTAATCCCAGTACTTGGGAAACTGAGACCAGAGGTTCCAGGTTTGCAGCCAGCCTCAGCTACTCAGTGAGGCCCTCCACAACTTAGTGAGACCCTGTTTCAGAATAGTGAATAAAAAATGGGGCTGGGGGTGTAGCCCAGAGGTATAGAATACCCCGGGGTTCAATCCCCGGTACCACCAAAAAAAATTTTTTTTGCAGCACTGCTGATTGAACCCAGGGCACTTTATACCATTGAGCCCTTTTTATTTTTTATTTTGATACAGGGTCTCCCTAAGTTGCCCAGGCTATCCTTGAACCTGCGATCCTCCTGTCTCAGCCTCCTGAGTAGCTGAGATTACAGGTGAGAGCCAGCATGAGTAGTTTATTTTAATATTCCTGTATGTATCCGTTGGACATGGGATGGGGCTTGGGTTTGCCCAAGTCCCTCCTAGGTGGGGGAAGCCCACCTCTGTGCAGGCGCTGACCCGCGCACGCTCCTCACCTCTGATGTACTCGCAGTTGTAGGTGCTGCGCTTGCCCAGGGCTCGGAGGTAGATGCGGGCGGGGCCCTGGGCAGGTCGGCTGGCATTGACCACCTGGAAGGTCTCAAAGGGGGGGATCAGCACCTCCTCCTCTCCAGGGAAAAAGGAGTATCCCTTGATGGGAGCCCCAAGGCAGGTCCAGATGCCAAAGAACGTGTCCTCTCCAAACTGCTGGGCTGCCACATTCTGCAGGGACGCGGAGGCAAAGCCGCCCAGCCTTACCGTGGCCCCAGGCCCTGCTGGCCTGAAGCGCAGGCCGTGCACCCCTCGGTACACCTGGCGGCACTGGGGTGGCCGTTGGCCCCTGCTAAGCAGCTGCAGGGCCTCGGTCAGCAGGAAATGCAATGTCTTGAAGGAGAAGTGGTGCAGGTAGTGGGCCCGGGTGCGGCCCGCATCACGCACAGCTGCATTGAACTCCTTGTGCAGGGGGCTGTTGGCTGTGTAGGCCAGGAGGGCCACCCCGTGCTCATCACGGAAGCCTGGGGGTGGCGGGGGCAGGCCGGTGGGACTGAGACCCCACGCTGGCCCCCAGACCCTGCGCTCTTGCCACTGGCTGCTCGCCTGGGTCCAGCCATCCGCATACACTTTGTTGGCCTGGAACTCCGTGTGGTTGAGATCTGGGAGGGCCGCTGTCATGGCTGCCGCACAGCCAGCGTACTGGTCATCGAAGGAGGCCGGGGCCATGTCCAGAGGTATTTCTTGAGAGAAGAGGTCTCGGAGTGTGATGGGGTGGCCCTGGACCTGACGGGGAGGGAGCAGCAGGCCCAAGAAGGTGGGACCCTGGGGGAATGGGTCCCTGCCATCCAGCTCTCCCCTCCACTGATGGGGCTGCATCAAGGATCCCAAACACACTTGGAGGGCAGGGGCTTGGGAACTGCTGGCTCAGGCTCCACCAGCATCTGGGCTGTCCCCGTGGGCAGAGCCATCCCCCAGGGAAGCACCAGCATTCCCTCCTCCCTCTGTCCCTCCCTGCTGGGAGGATGGGGACTTGGAGCATGACCACACCTGCAGTGTGCCCATGAGGCTCACAGACACAAGGAGCAGCGACGACAAGGTGGCAGGAATCTGCATGGTGGAGGTGACCCTCGACAGGTTACTGCCTCTTTCTCCTCATCTGGAAAATTGTAGTGTTAATCCATGCAGTTTCAAAAACATTAATAGCCGCACCTTGCAATCCCAGTACTTGGGAGGCTGAGATAGGAGGATCCTGTGTTCAAGGCCAGCCTCAGCAACTTAGCAAAGCACTCAGCAATTTAGTGAGACCCTGTTTCAAAATAAAAATATAAATGAAATAGGGCTGGGAGAGTAGCTCAGAGGTATAATGCCCCTGGGTTCAATCCCCAGCACCACACACACACACACACACACACACACACACACACACACGATACAACTGGAAGCTCAGAAGAGAAAGGACACTTGTTGCTGGAAGGAACATAATTTCCTGGAGGAGACGACATGTGACCAGGGTCTTGCAGGATGAATGAGAATAAGATGTCCACAGGTTGAGCCTGGGAGAGAAAAGACTGGCATTTGGGAAGAGAAGGAAGACTGAGGCGCAAGAATTGAAAGAGCAGTGAATGGATACCTTGCGTGGTGGTGCATGCCTGTAATCCCAGTACTTGGGAGACTGAGACCGGAGGATCACAGGTCAAGGCCAGCCTCAGCAACTTAGTGAGGCCTCCACAACTCAGGGAGACCCTGTTTCCAAATAAAAAATAAAAAGAGCTGTGGCTGTGGCTTGGAGGTAAAATGGCCCTAGGTTCAACCCCTAGTACCACAGGCAGGAAAGAAAGAAGGAAGAAAGGAAGGAGGGTGGGAGGGAGGAGCAATGGCCCTGGAGGAGGAACTCTGAGGACCTACAGTGAACAGCATGTTTTCTATTCTTGAGGTAGGATAGGATAAATAAAATGACAGGTAGAAAGGAGACAACTGGAAGGAAAGGGAAAATATAGTTTTAAAATCTAGAAACTTTATAATCCTTAACTTCACATTATAGGGTCTGCTCTTTCTTGGCGAAAGCCCTCAATAGGCCACACTTTTAATCAAAATGGCCTGTCTGGCCTGTCCTTTTTCTTAGGCAAAGGTCCTCAATAGGCCTATACTTTTTTTTTTTTTGCGGTACCGGGGATTGAACCCAGGGGCGTTCTACCTCCGCGCTACACCCCCGGCCCTATTTTTTTTATACTTTATTTTGAGACCGGGTCTCACGAAGTTGCGGAGGGCCTCACTAAGTAGACAGACAGAGAGAGAGAGAGAGAGAGAGAGAGAGCTGAGGCTGGCCGTGAACCCGGATCCTCTGGTCTCTGCCTCCCCAAGTACTGGGATTACAAGCGTGCGCCACCACGCCCGGCTATACTTTTTAATCATAATGGCCTGTCTCCATACCTGAACTTCCTGGGATGCTTGACAAACAAAAAATCCCCAAAGGAATTCTCAGCCATTGTCAAGTCCAGGCATCACCCAGCACCCACCAATGAAATGGGGAGAACCTGAGGATTCAAAGAAAGGAGACTGGCCACCTCTTGTCACCCCGCCCTAGCCACCCCCTCTAGGGGGTCCCCTATAAAAGAAGGATTGTAAAGAGCCCCAAGGGCCTCTCACACTCTCCAGGTGGCCCGTGGTCTCCCTTGAACGTGTATCCCCACTTTTCCTAAATAAAACTTCTGTCTTTGTCTCTGAGTGGCGCATGATGAAATTCTTTTCTGCAACAGACGCCAAGGACCCCAAGATCCTGAGGTGAGTTTCCCATCCCCAAAGCTGGGAACTCCTCAGGGCTCTCCACGGAATCATCGTGCTTTCCCATGACAGTCTGGCCGAGCTTGTGGGGTGGGAAGCTTGGGAAGACTGGGGCTGGTAGTGAAGGGACTTGACTGCCACAGGAAGAGGCCCGACTTCACCTCACCAGGGACAGGAGGCCACACAGGGGCAGTTCCAGGGGAGGTCAGCGGGTGGGGCAGTGACAGGACCCTAGGGACAGACTTGGAGCAGGGCCTGGGGTCTTCTGCAGTCTCTGCAGTCCTGTTGTGCCCTGAGCCCTCTTCTCCTAAGCCTCAGCTGCTTCCAGGGAGGGACAGAAACAGACCCCTGGGTGCTGGGGGGGTGCATACAGAGGGCACCCACTTCCCCAGGGAAGCAGAGGGAACCCCAGCCTCCTGCACACCGAGGTTAGGTGCACTGAGGCCCAAAGTGGCTCTAAGAAGAGGGCGCCCTGCACTGGGTCAGGACTGGGACAGACAGGGCTGCTGCTGCTCTGCCTCCTCCTCCTCCTTCTCCTGCTTCTCTTTCTTTGTTCTGTTTGTTTTATAAAGTAATGCATGCTTGCTATAGGGGAAGTGAGTGTATGAATCACAAGGTCCGATCCCCTTTCTTTCTCTCTCTGCAAGCCCCTTACTGCTCTCACACACATCTGCCAATGGGGAGGGGTGACCAGGGATGATGGTATCTTTCAGGACCTTTCTCAGAGCATATACCAGTTACATAATATTTAATATACAAGCTAGATGCAGTGGCACACAATTGTAATCCCAGTACTTAGGAGACTGAAACAGGAGAATGGCAAGTTTGAAGCCAGACTAGGCAATTTAGCAAGACCCTGTTTCAAAATAAAAGTGCTGAAGCTGGGCGTGGTGGCGCATGCTTGTAATCCCAGTACTTGGGAGGCAGAGACCTGAGGATCCGGATTCACAGCCAGCCTTAGCTACTTAGTGAGGCTCTTTGCAACTTCGTGAGACCAGTTTCAAAATAAAGTATAAAAAAATAGGGCCGGGGGTGTAGCTTGGAGGTAAAACACCCCTGGGTTCAATCCCCGGTACCGCAAAAAAAGAAAAAATAAGTGCTGAGGGTGTAGCTCAGCAGTAGCATGCCTCTGGGTTCAATCCCCAATACCACACACAGAAAGTACATATACATAGTTTACTGTATGCAGCTTGTTTTGGTTTTTATTGCCTTTTTTTCAAAAAGAAAAAAGGAGCATGCTTACACACACCTATCTTATATATAACCTTTTCTCTCTCCAAGAAACAATATATCGTGGACTTCCTTCTGTGGCAGTATATGGTACCTACTTTGTTCATCATAATGTTTTATTTCGTGGTATAGTTAAATCATATGATGGACACCTGAGATTTTTCCTAATTTTAAAATATTATATATAATCTGTAGTGAACATTCATGTACACAAACCCTTGTCTACTTGTGTGCATGTGTATGCGTGTATGTGTGTGGTACTGGGGATTGAGATCTGGGGCATTCTACCTCCGAGCTACACCCCCAGCCCATTTTATGTTTTATTTTGAAACAGGGTCTCACTAAGTTGCTGAGAGACTCACTAGTTTCTGAGGCTATTCTCTAAACTGCAATTCTCCTGTCTCAGTCTCGCAAGTATTGGGATTACAGGTGTGCGCCACTACATCGAGCTATGTGCAGTTGTTGTTGTTGTTGTTGTTGTTGTTGTGTGTGTGTGTGTGTGTGTGTGTGTGTTTTATTGGGAATTGAACACAGGGGCATTCTACGAACTACTCTCCCAGCCCTTTTTATGTTTTGTTTGGAAACAGGGTCTCGCTAGGTGGCTGAGAGTCTTGCTTTGCTGAGGCTGGCCTTGCACCTGCGATCCTCCTGTCTCAGTCTCCAAGTACTGGGATTACAGGTGTGCGCCACCACTCCTAGCTTGTGTGCATATTTTTATAGGAAAGATTTCAAGTAGAGTGAGATTTAAAGGATAGGAATATTTTTTATGTTGATAGGCATTGCCAAATTGTCATCCAAAAAGGTACCAGTTTGCCCCTAATGATGAAGGCGAGTGCCCTTTTCTCCGCATCTTTGCCGATGCTGGATGTTATTGATCTCTCTCTTTTTTTTCATACTGGGGAGATTGAACCCAGGGGCATTCTACCTCTGAGATACACCCACAACCCTTTTTATTTTGAAACTGGCTCTCACTAAGTTGCTGGGGCTGGCCTTGAACCAGCAATCCTCGGGTCTCAGCCTCCCAAGTAATGAGATCAGAGGCATGTACCACAATGCCTGGCTTACTGGTCTCTTTTTAATTTTCATTTAAGTGATTTGGAAATATGTATATACTCATGTTACCATCATCACAATCAAAGTAGTAAACATGTCTATCACCTCCAAAATTTGTATGTGTGTATGTCCCTTTGCTTTTATTTTTATTTCATTTGTGTGTGTGTGTTAAGAACACTTAAGATGTACACATTTAACAAAAATTTAAATGCCCAGTACCTTATTGTTAACTATAGGTACTATATTGTACCAGAATAGACTTTAAAGGCTCATCTTGCTTATTATTGTAGTCCCAGTACACAGTAGGTACTCAATAAAAGATGTATTGAATGAATGATCAGGTTTGGAGGGGAAATGGTGAGTTCAGTTTGGAAACTGTGAGCTCTCCAAGGCCAGTTGTCCAAAAGGTAGCACAATGGATAATAAGAGACATTTGAAGCAGGGCATAGTGGCACATGCCTATAATCCTAGTACTTGGGAGGCTGAGACCGGAGGATTGTAGGTTCTAGGACAGCCTCAAGAACTTAGTGAGATCCTCAGCAACTTTTGGAGACCCTACTTCAAAATAAATTATCTTAGCCGGTCATGGTGGTGCAGGCTTGTAATCCCAGTACTTTGGGAGGTGGAGACCGGAGGATCCGGGTTCGTGGCCAGCCTCAGCGCTCTCTCTCTCTCTCTCTCTCTCTCTCTCTCTCTCCGTCTCTCTCTCTACTTAGTGAGACCCTCCGCAACTTCGTGAGACCCAGTTTCAAAATAAAGTATAAAAAATAGGGCGGGGGGTGTGGCGCAGAGGTAGAACACCCCTGGGTTCAATCCCCGGTACCGCAAATAAATAAATAAATAAATAATTTTAAAATAGGGCTGGAAGCCAGGCATGGTGGCACACACCTGTAATCCAAGTACTTGGGAGGCTGAGACAGGAGGATCACAGGCTCAAAGCCAGCCTCAGCAACTTAGTGAGGCTCTTAACAACTTAGTGAGACCCTGTTTCACAATAAAAAATAAAATAGGTCCGGGGGTGTGTCCCGGAGGTAGAAGGTCCCTGGGTTCCATCCCCAGTAAAACACACACACACACACACACACACACACACACACACACACACACACGGATGGAAGTGTAGCTAGGAGTTAGAATGCCCCTGAGTTTAATTTCCAGTACCAAAAACAAACAAACAAATATAGACATTTGAGCCAGTGCTGGCTCACACCTGTAATCCCAGCTACTCTGGAGGCTAAGACAGAAGGATCACAAGTTGAGGCCAGGGTGGGCAACTTAGAAAGTCCTGCATCAAAATGAAATAAGAACAGCTGGGGATGTAACTGAGTGGTAGGGTGTTTGCCTAGCATGTGTGAGGCCCTGGGTTCAATACTCAGCACCACAAAACAAAACAAAAATTGCTGTAGTTGCCAACAATACTGGGCACAATATGGGCCCCTCCTGGATGCTCCTTCCCTTAGCTCATCCCCACACCTACCGTGCTCAGGTTTGCACCTGCCTCCTTGCAACCTCCCTGCCTCCTTGTGTGTGTGTGTGTGGGGGGGGTGAGTGTACAGCAGATGGAACCCAGGGATGCTCTAACACTGAGCTATAGCTTCAGCCCTATTTATTTCATTTATTTTGAGGTGCATTTAATTTGTGATTCTCCTGTCTCAGCCTCTAGAGTCGCTGGAATTACAGGCACGCACCACTGCTCCCTGCCTCTCTGTCACCCTATTAGGGCATGCATTGGGGAACAGGGAGAGCAGTTCCTTCCTTCCTTTTTTTTTTTTTTTTTGTGGTACTGGGGATTGAACCCAGGGGCATTCTATCTATGAGTTATACCCCCAGCCCTATTTTATTATTTTATTTTGAAACAGGGTCTCACTAAGTTGTAGATAGCCTCACTAAGTAGCTGAGGCTGGCCATGAACCTGTGATCCTCCTGTCTCAGCCTCCCAAGTACTGGGATTACAAGCGTGTGCCACCACGCCCAGCTAGAGAGAACAGTTTCTAAAGCACAGATGTTGTCCTTTTCCTTACCTGCTTAAAAAACCTTTATGCCAGGCAGGCATTGTGGCACATAAACCTAGCAAGACCCTGTTTCAAAATAAAAATAAAATAGGGTTGAGGGTATTTCTCAGAGGTAGAATGCCCCTGGGTTCAATCCACAGTAACACACACACACACACACACACACACACACACACACACACAAACACACACACACACAGCCAAAAGCCAAAATATCTCAAAAGTGCAGAGATGAGGGAAGAAATGAAAACATTTCTGTGTGTGTGTGTGTGTGTTGCTAGGGATTGAACCCAGGGGCATTCTACCTCTGAGCTATACCCCCAGCCCTATTTTATTTTTTGTTTGGAAAAAAAATTCTCACTAAGTTGCTGAGGCTGTCTTTGAACCTGCAATCCTCTGTCTCAGCCTCCCAAGTACTGGGATTACAGATGTACAAGACCACACCTGGCCAAAACCACATCTTTTTAAAAAGCAGAAAGTGTGATACACACCTGTAATCAAAGTACTTGGAGGCTGAGACAGGGGGATTGCAATTTTGAGGCTAGCCTCAGCAATTTAGCAAGACCCTCAGCAACTTAGTGAGACCCCGTTTCAAAATAAAAAATAGCTGGGCGTGGTGGCGCACACCTGTAATTCCTGTACTTGGGAGGCTGAGACAGGAGAATCGCAGGTTCAAAGCCAGCTTCAGCAACTTATTGAAGCTCTCAGAAATTTAGCAAGACCCTGTTTCAAAGTAAAACTAAATATTAGTGCTGGAGGAGTAGCCTCAGAGGTATAATGTCCCTGAGTTCAATCCCTAGTACCACACACAAACACAAAAAGGGTTGGGGTGTAGCTCAAAGGTAGAACACCCCCAGGTTCAATCCTTAGTACCAAAAATAAATAAATAAATAAATAAATAAATAAATAAATAATAAAGTAGGGCCAGAGATATGGCTTGGAGGTAGAATGCCCCTGGGTGAAATCCCCAGCACCACAAATAAAATAAAATAGAGCCCGGTATTCCCCCCACTAAATAAATAAATAAATAAATAATAAATTAGTTAATAAATGAATAGAGCTAGGGATATAGCTCAGTGATAGAGGGCCCCTGGGTTCAATCCCCAGTACCAGAAAATAATAATAATAACAACAATAATAATAAAATAATAATAATAATGATAATAATAATAGAGCTGGGTGTGGTGGTGCAAGCCTATAATCCTAGTACTTGGGAGGCTGAGGCAGGAGGATTACAGGTTCCCAACTTTAGCAACTTAGTGAACCCTTGTTTCAAAATAAAAAATAAGCCAGGCATGGCGGCGCATGCTTGTAATCCCAGTACTTTGGGAGGTGGAGACCGGAGGATCCGGGTTCGCGGCCAGCCTCAGCTTTCTCTCTCTCTCTCTCTCTCTCTCTACCTAGTGAGGCCCTCCGCAACTTCGTGAGACCCGGTTTCAAAATAAAGTATAAAAAAAATAGGGCCGGGGGTGTAGCGCGGAGGTAGAACACCCCTGGGTTAAATCCCCGGTACCGCAAAAAAAATAACAATAAAATAAAAAATAAAAAATAAAATAGGGCTGGGGGTACAGCTCAGAGGCAGAATGCCCCTGGGGTCAATCCCCGGTATCATAATAATAATGATTATTAATAATAATAATGATAGATAAAGCAGAAAAAATAAAACATTCCCCCATACCCTCAGGATAGAGTCCAACCTCCTTCTCCTGGCCTGTGAGCTCCTCTGACCTGGCCCTCCGTGACCTCTTCAGCCCCATTCCCCACCGCCTCTGCTTGGCTTCTGTGGTACGGTGCGGGCGGGCTGGCTGTTCCTCCTCTACTTGGGACGCCCTTCTCCTGGCTCCCCACTCTTCAAGGCTTAGCTCAGGGCTTACCTCCTTCAGGAAGCCCTCTGACTCCTCTGGGCTTCATGTCACCCTGTGCTGCCCTCCGTCACTGTCCTAATCACACTGTGCTACCCTTATGTGACAGGCATGACCCATTCCGTGTCCCCAGGCTCAGCCCAGGGCCAGGTACAGGCGAGGCCTCCAGAAGGATCGCTGAGAGTCTGAGAAGCTTTCTGGGCACCACTGAGAAGGTAGAGCACTGCAGGGCAGGTAGACTGCTGACCTTGGTGACGAGTGTCAGGCCAGAGGGCTAGGGATGGTGTGGGAAGCCAGGAACAGTCCCTGTTCACAGCCAGGGGAGCTGCCCTTTCTCTGTCCTTCCTCTCATTCTTTTTAGATAATTCCCTCCTCGGTTTCCCTCTGCCAGGCCCTTCTTGAACATTTCCTTCTGGGAATGTGACCCCAAATCTCTCCCCAGAAACCCCAAACTTACCCATGTCCCCAAACCTTCCTAGGTTTCCCAAACCTCTCCATTAATGGTCCCCTTAAACTTCCCATTATGACTCCTAAAACTCCATTAATCCCCCCAATTTCACCTCAGGAAATGCTTTCCCTGCCCCACACCCAGGAGGAAGGTGGCGTGCCCCTTACCTAGGCCTTCCCAGGGTGGGGAGCTGGTGCGGCACTCCTGCGGTGGTCAGCAGGGGAGGGGAGGACAGGTTCCTCCTTTGTACTGTCAATTCCCCACCCTGTGCCTCCCCACACAGCTGCTCAGAAATGTGACACTCCCCCATCTATTTCTGGATGTCCCCTCAAGGCTCAGGAACTCTAGTCTCCTCCCAGTCTGACCCCGTGCTCTTCCCCTGAGAAAGGGAATCCCTGAATCGAGCAGGAAGGTGGGCCGAGGCAGGGAGACAGCTGTCTCCTCCCTGGAGCTGGTTCTGGGCTCTGGTCAGACAAGGGGGAGAAGGAGGGGTGGCTTCAGCACCCCTGGTCTCAGGGGCATCTCCTTACACTTTGTTGCTTTCTCCTGAACATCAAGACTCAGCTGAGGTGCAAGGAGAGATTGGGAGTAAGGAGTCTGGGGTCTAGGTCCCAGCTCTGACCCTGACTTGCCATGTGATCTGGGAGGACGTGCAGCCTCACCCAAGGCACTTGTCCTAAGACTGTGTGACTCCATCTACTTTCTTTTCTTTGGGTTTTTTTTTTTTTTTTGTAATACTGGGGATTGAACCCGGGAACATTCTACCTCTGAGCTACACCCAGCCCTTTTTTATTTTTGTGTTTGGAAACAGGGTCTCACTGAGTGGTGGAGGGTCTCACTAAGTTGCTGAGGCTGGCCTGAGATCTTCCACTGCTTAGCCTCTCAAGTACTCAGAATACAGGTGTATACCACCATGCTCAGCTCAACTCCATCTCTTGGGCCCTTAGGCCCTTCTTCCAGGCCCCAGGATGGAAGAAGCAATTCCTCCAAACCACAGGGTAGACAGAGGGCAATGAAATAGGAAGTCTGGTCCCTGGGGCTGTCCCAGCAGGCCAAGCTGGCCCCACAGTCCTCCTGTCCCAGCAACGCAAGCGTGCAGGTCCCTCCAGGAGGGGCAGGCAGGATATGAAAGCAGAGCATGCCTCCCGAGTTTCTAATCTAGGAGGGCCTGGGGCAACTAGTCTCATTGGAGGGAGGACAAGAATTTGTCTGGAAGCTGTTTTCCTAGAAAGCTCTGTTTGGGGGGATGCCACCATGTCCACCTCCCTCCCCATGTCTGGATGCAGTTTGTCCTCCTCATAGGTACTCAGGAAGGGGTTGGGGAGAAAACAGGATTGTAGGTGAAGGAAACTCTTTATTTGGCTGACAATCTGAAGGGCGGGGGAGACAAGGAAGAGAAAAATGGATGAGCCCGACCAGGATGGAGTCCTTCAGGCAGCTCTGCCCCCCATGCTCATCCAGCGCCAGCAGGTGGCATCTCTTAAATCTTGACACTCGGGTCTCCCACTGGGGGAGGGGCACCACCTGTGCTCCAGCTCAGGCTGTCCAAGCTGTTCCCTGAGCCACTGATTCCTCAGCTGGCCCCTGCTCTCATCACCTCTAACTGGACGTCCAAAACTCAGAGCCAGGTTATTTATAGACAAGCCCAGAGGAGGTGGGAGGGAGGCCTAGTGTTTACAAACCCGAGTGGACAGGTCAAGACCCAGGGCGTCTGGTGGGGGCGGGGCTGGACTCGAGGCCGAGCTCTGCAGCAGGTCCCACTGCAGGATGGGGAAGGGGCAGAAAGCAAAGAGAAGGGAGGGGAGTGGGCTCTGCCCTGGAGCTCGAGACCCAACGTGTGGGCATTATGCAAATTGTACGCAAATCAGCGAGTGGAGACCTATTGGCAAGCAGGGGCCCAGCAGGACGACCCTCGCCCGGCTCTTGGCATGGTGGTCTGGGGGCCGGGCCGGCCGGGTCAGGGCGCACCTGAGGGAGAGGCCGAGCCTCACTCAAGTCCCTCCTCAGCCCAGGCGGTGCAGGGAGCCAAAGAGCATCGGGGAGAGAGGGCAGCAGTCTGGGCCGGAGACTTCGCCCCTCACTCGGCCACTCCCGCCCCGGCGCCCGCTTCTGTTGTTGCGGAAGAGAGGTGTCGGGTTACCGCCCAGGGGCTATAGTTAGCCGCGGGGACTTTGTTTAGCAGTCCCGGGACGGACAGCACAGCGCCCGCAGGA
>PVJS01051018.1:0-14113 GCA_004027185.1 Glis glis | reverse complement strand
AGGCCCTCTGCAACTACGTGAGACCCGGTTTCAAAATAAAGTATAAAAAATAGGGCCGGGGGTGTAGCTCGGAGGTAGAACACCCCTGCGTTCAATCCCCGGTACCGCAAAAAAAAAAAAAAAAGATCATTTGTGTGAGTAGTGAAGTCTAGGGAATGATCATTTTCACTTTCCATAGATCCCTGATGTATTGTTAACATCATTTATTGGTCATATTATATTTCTCCTGATTATATGTTATGTATATGTGTCTGGTTAAGTCTTGTGATTTAAGCCATAGATAATAAAGAATAAAAGAACTATTTATTTTCAAAGGAAAAGACAAAATGGTTCAGGCAATCATTTTTAATGTTACTCTACCAAATTAATTATAAAATTATAGTACTAAAATCCCCACCAATGTTATCATAACCATGCCACTCTAGTCCATGGGAGTGGCTGGAAGAACCATTAGTAGGAAAAGTAGGAGCAGCTAAAAAATTATTCTTTCACCCTTTCCCTATTGCTAAGATATAACTTTGAACAGAACCTTTTTATTCTGGCAAAATACATACTACTCATCAAGTTCCTCATATTCAGACTAATCTTTGCTCATGATTCTTATTGGGAATGTCAAAGCATGTATGTGTATGTGTATTATGGGAAATGGAATTACTTGATTTATTTTCAAAATGGGCCAATGGCAAAAAGGTAGAAAAACAAAATAAATAAGACTTAAATATATGTTGCAGAGTGAATATGTGTATTATTGTATTGTATGAGGTGAAAACTTCAAATATCTGTAGTTTTTCACTATTTTTTTCAGATAATGTCCTTACATGAACTTAAATACTGTGTATAATTTATTTTGTCTCAGCAAATGTTTCATGACATTCAGGTTACTGGATATTAGGGAAAACTGGCTGTGACATCTGTCAACATGTTGATTTCCAGCATTGATGCAGATGGTCTGAGCTGATCCTTGGTGTCCCATACCACCCCAGTGGTGTCCCTTCCATCGCTACTGTGCTCATCCAAAGTGAATGACCTTCCAAAAGAAAAGCAGTCATGAAGAGTATTCAAAAGGCATTTTCCCTTGCTATACTTTTTAGACATGTTCACAATTTATTCAAAGTTACACAAATCTATAGAACAAATATACAGACTGATTGGGGTGATTCCTTTTTCTAGTAATATACTAAATAGAGACAAACCTGTTCAAATAGTTAATTACTTCATAAATTTAGTATGTCACTTCATCGTTACAGCCGTAGTTTTCCTTAACAAAATAGATTAATCTATCTCAAATGGTTGTTTGCAAAAACTGAACATGTTCATTAAACCAGTATTTTGGGGAACCAACTATGAGTTAGGCATTATTATAGGCAATGGGGATACAGCAGTAATTTGTTATAAATAATAATGAAGAAGTTAAAATACCCATATCAAGCCAGGCATGGTAGTGCACACTTGTAATCCCAGTACTTTGGAGGCTGAGACAGGAGGATCACAGGTTCAAGGATAGCCTCAGCAAGTATTGAGACTCTCATCAACCTAGCGAGACCCTGTTTCAAAATAAGAATGAAATAGGGCTGGGGTGTAACTCAGAGGTAGAATGCCCTGGGTTCAGTCCCCAGAACTACACACACACACACACACACACACACACACACACACACAAACAAACCCATATCTTCATGGTGATTACATTCAAATCTGTGGAGATAGGTATTAAACAAATATGCCTGCGCCTGCAAAATGTATATTATGTTTGATGTTGATAAATACTACATATTAAAAAAGTAAAGGAGTAACAGGAGAGGATGCTGGGAAAGAGAGGCTGTAATTTTAAGTTAGGTGATAAAGAAAAGCTTCACTGAGGAGTGATTTTGAGCAAAGACCTAAAGGAGTGCAGTAAGGGGAAGCACGAGCCTTCAAAGGGAAGAACTATCATATTAAACTCGATAATGCATGTTAAAAAAAGCACAATTCCTCGCTTAAATTTCTGTAATGCTTAATGAGTATGTATCTTTAGTAATAGATTAATTTTGATTTTAAGAAGTAATGTTTTAATATGAAATTTTTGGCTTTACTTTATGATAATAGAAGTGGCATGTGACTGAGTTGATATTACTAGTATTTTGTTGCTTCTCTTCTTGTCATTTGTCATGTAAAAACATAATCTAAAGACTAAAACAGATTCATAAAAGATTATGGTTCCCCAAAAAATAATTGTTCCAAATATATTTTTTCTCAAGAGGAAAAAATTTCTTAAAATATTGGAATAAAAATGGTTATTTAAAATGTATACAGAACCTGATACAGTCAAAAAAGATTTTTTTACTACAGGAGTCTTTGAAAGCACCAAAAATTTGATTTTTACCTTATTATAGGAAGAAAGCTAAAAATAGATGAGCCTGAAACATTGACTTTTATCCATCTTACATTTCATGGAGCATCCAGAATGGTGCATCTTTCCCTTCAAATATTTATCCATCACTTCCAGACAAGCAGTGTATGAGGCAGACAGCTAGCACAGGAGAAAATGGTTGTGTAATGCCTGGTGCTTAAACTGTCCCTCTGGCAGGAAGTAATAACTGAATGCTGCATTATTTAAGGCAAGGTAATAGAGTACTTCCTTTTAGGGGCAAATTACTTTGACATCTGCTGCCTTACCCCGGGAAGCCCATGTTTCCTCAATGAGACTGGAGTTGTGAGATTTGATGTGATGTGATTGGCTACTGAATTCTAATGCTTTACACACCAAAAAAGAGTTTTTCTTGAAGCTTCTGGCCATCATTCATCATTAAGGGAAATGTCTTGCCAAGTGTGTGCTTTTCCATATGGTAGATTGTGGGGTGCTTTAAAAAGAGCACAGAGTTGGAACTAGAATGATCTGTATTTGACTACTACGTATAAGTTTTATGATTCTGGATAAATTACCTAATGTCTTGGGATCCAGTTTCTTTATCAGTTTCCTTACCTATAAAATGGAATTAGTAATACTAACAAAACTGAGTTGTTCAGAGGATTAAATTAAATAATGTATTAAAGATCTGGGGCTTATTTTGCAGTGTCAACATATATTTACTACTTAATGAATTAAAGATTTCAAGTTAGAAAATAAATATGTAGGTGTTTAGCTGTTGAGTCGCAAGTATAGGTGTTGTAATTCCTATACCTGTTATAGAAGGTACCCGGGAAATATTTGTACCTTTTCCTCTCTTTCTTAGAATTTTATTTTTGTTATAAATAGTTTGTGGTTTTGGAAAGTAGTATATTAAGTCCCTATCTACACACACCTTGTATGTCAGCTGTCTGTTCAATTTTAAAATTACCTATTATATTATACTCTCTTATATATATTAGAGTAGAATTGGAGATTGACACTCTTATGCACAGTAATACAGTTGTTTGACAGAGTTAGGACTGAATCCCATTTTTTAAAAAATATTATATATGCATTTATACATATTTCAGGATTTTAGAACATTGAATTTTATTTGATTTCTTCTGCTAATATGTTATATTTTTTCAAATCATGTTTACAAATAATATTGCTTTGTTGTAATATCTTAATGATTCTTTTATGAGGGGGGTACCAGAAATAATCTAAATGGGTAGTCTATCCTTAATTTATAAAATATTCAAAGTGTTCATGTTTATGTAAAATAAAGAAATACATTTTCAATTAAAATAGTAACAGGGTAATGTTTTAATTTCACACCTACAAGCATGCTGCCTTTATTGCCATGTAGATGAAATTTAAATAAAAATATCTGCTATTTTTGCATATTAAAGTACACAATAAGAGCTTATTGCATTATTTTTGTCACAATGGCAAGATGTTGAGGCATTTCTTCAGGGCCTCCATTTGGTAGGTAATATGGTGTATTGGACAGGGTTCACTAGGTTAACATAATTCACAAAATGAGTATATTTGAAAAAGGGATTTATCAGATGGGCTTACAGTTTGAAGCAATGTAGTCCCAAGTTCTGACTGCACATGGAGAGTCAGAGGAACCAGTAGCTGGTCGAGCGGTCTAAGAGCTGGAGTCTTAGGATCAGAGCAACCACTAATTCAGTCCCAGTCCAAGACATGAAGATAAGGAAGCTCTTCGAAGAAACGATGGTGAAGTTTCAGTTCAAACGGCTGGAGGCCGAGAAGATCAAGAACTCTTCAGAGAAAGGCGAAGCCGGCGGCTGATGATCTCAGGCGAGAGCAGATGCGTTTTCCTCGGAAAGAGTCGCGCACTCTCTACGCGGCTTCTCCCTCTTTATCTAAGTCCTGCACCTATCAGAATCCTGCTGCCTACATTCAGGGCAGGGCTTTCTGTTTAATCTGCTGTTACACACCCAAAGTCACATGATCTTGGGTGTGTCATGATCAGGTCGAGTTGACAACCTAGATTGACTATCACATATGGAGTGTCTAGTTTATATCAGTTTTTTGAGTAGGCCATGGAGATAATAAAAAGATTAAGCAATGTTTTCCTTTTGTTTAGAAACAATTTAATAAAGATCAATTTTATAGTACAGTATTTCATTATTAATATAATTAAAATATATATAGAGAGCTGGGAGATAGTGGACCCTAACTCTGGCTGGTGATGTCTAGAAAGACTAAACAGAGTGATGCCTCTGAGCTGAGTTTGGAAATACAAGTCAAGGAAGAAGGAGAAGGTGAAGGGTATGTTCCATACAGAGAATAGCATGAACAGAAGTATAAGTGTGGCACTAGGTGATGTTACAGAAGATCCAACTTTTAAAAACCCTGATACCATTATGTAAATGCTATAAGCATAATCAATTAATGAGACTGTATAAAACTGTCAGATTATAGATATAATAAATGTAACTGTAGGAGTCCCCACTGATCTGCAGTTTTGCTTTCTACCGTTCAGTTACCTAGACTGTGTCTTGACTCTGTCAAGAGAGACTATATTCACCTAACTTTATTGTAGAATATTGTTATAATTGCCTTATTTTACTGTAAGCTATTTCTCTTCATCTCTAACTGTGCTTAGTTTGTAAATTAAACATTATCATAGCTAGGTATGTATAGGAAAAACATAGTCTATAGAGAGTTCAGTACTGTCTGTGGTTTCAAGCATCCAATGGAGGCCTTGGAAAGTATCTCCCATGGATAAGGATGGATGACTGTATAAAAATATACTTTTTCATATTGCATATTAACAGAGTTAAGAAATATTGGTGAGAGAATTTTTCCACATGAATGAATTTTCTAATAAATCCTAAGGGAAAGACACTTTAATTTAATTGTTCTTGATAAAGGTGTTTCAATATTTATTTGCTTTATTAAAGAAAGTATTAAGAACCCCCCCGTTTGTATGTGTTGCTGCTTTTCGAGATTTGGAGTTGGTATAATTATCAAATATCTGTTTTACTGTCTGCAATAACACAGCATGTGTTCCTGGACTATTTAGGTAGCAAGAACTCTTTGCATTTTCTTTTAAAGGCCCTGAATTGCTCTGATTTTTGTAGTTATTAGGATCCATAGCTCTTTTTGCCATTTTTTTCTCCCTTTTGGTGGGGAGTCCTATACCCCTTTCTAGTAGTCTTTCTGTCATGTACTACCTTTGACTTAAACAACTTTGGAATTTTTGGCAACTCTTTCAGCTAGTTAAAAATCTTTGTGCCGGGCTTGGTGGCACACGCTTGTAATCCGAGTACTTTGGGAGGCAGAGACCGGAGGATCCTGGTTCGCAGCCAGCCTCAGCTCTCTCGCTCTCTCTCTCCCTCTCTCTCTCCCTCTCTCTCTCTCTCTCTCTCTCTCTCTCTCTGTCTCTCTCTTTCTCTCTCTCTCTCTCTCTGTCTCTCTCTCTCTCTACCCTTAGTGAGGCCCTCCGCAACTTCGTGAGACCTGGTTTCAAAATAAAGTTTAAAAAATAGGGCCGGGGGCGTAACACAGAGGTAGAACGCCCCTGCGTTCAATCCCCGGTACCGCAAAAAAAAAAAAATTCTTTGTAATTTATTTTCTATTAGCTTAGTCAATGTTGTCTAAACTTCATGATTTGACTCTTTACCCAACTTCACGTAGAGTGACTTTGTGTTTGGCGTCATCATATTGGCAGAGTGAAGTCAGTCTTGGCAGTGATAATGATTTCACTACACAAGCTAGAAATTGGGGCTCCTGTGTCCCCCAGAGAAGTGGTAGGTGATCTTTTACCACTATGTGCTGCTGTACTTGCCTGTCTGCAGACTTTTTTTTTTAACTCTGATTCTTTGGCTCAGTCTGTTGGAATAAAAGTGAACCTTGATTGTTAAAGTCTAGTGATCTTTAACTGATTTTGTTCATGTATTCCCTATAATAATTTCAAAAATTATGTATCTCCTTGTGTATTTTAAAATTTGCCTCTAAACTTTCTATCATAAATTTTATTTTTTGCAGAGGTTGTAATTTTGACTAGGTATTATCGATATTGTCACTAGTTATATCCAATGGAATCTAAATATCATAATAATTTGACCCTATTACCATCCACATAAAAATACTCGATCAAGTTCTTTAACAATTGGAAAATTTCATCATTTCTTTTTATTCTAAACTCATGTTGGGAACTGATATTTAGAAGTCCTAAAGGTTCTGTAGTGAATATCTCACTATTCTCTTTTAGACTGACTTTGGTAACATCCTCTCAAGGTTGTCTTGCTATTCATAACTCTTCAAAACCATGTTGGGGGAGGAAAGTTGGTATACAATCTGATTTCACCTAGATGCCAAAACTCCTGAAGATTTTCTCAATCATAAATCAGAATAACCTGAGTAGTCGCTGGCTCCCAAGTCCCTATTCTTAGTCCAGGTCTTTAACTGCCTCTTGGGTAGAAAAAAGTATGCTACATGCTACCCAGCCAGAAATGGGAAAATTGGTTATTAGCACTGTTTCAGAGGAGGGGTTTAAGAGATGTTAACCCTCACCTGCTGGGTAGTCCCAGGAAGTCTGCAAGTGTGTATGAAGAGCCGGCCTTCTGCTGCCTATGATACCTATAAACAGGTATGCTCCTACATAATTTTATGAAATATTGATCAGTGTGTATGAGGGAGAAAAGAAAGAGCAGCCACCTTCACCCAGAGGAGCTTATGGGATGGACTTCTGCTGTCCCCTTCTTGCATGGCCTTGATAATAAGTGTCCTCTGGCCAGGCTAAGACATCAGGGTCATTGCCTCAGGGGTCCATTCAGGACCAGGTTTCTCAAGAGGGCCTGGAGAGAGCCAGTCTGGCCAGGTATCTGGCTATCAGGGCACCTCTTGCCTTTGGCTTTTCTGATTCCAGGAGCCAGACCTTTGAATCTACATGTGCTGGATTTTGCATGTGAGCCTGAGGCACAGGGGAGGCAATTACTAGGCCTAGCAATGCTTGCACCTGGCCTAATTCCGTATGTGAGAGAGGTCATTAACTATTAAGAGGATGGTTTCTGGGTTCAAATTCTGACTCTGCCAAGAAAAAAAAGTCCCTGAAGGAGGAACTATTTAAAAATGCATACCGATACATAATACATCTAGCCCACAGTTTAGACTCCCTAAATGAGGATCAGGTATGTGTATGCTACAAGCTTCTTGTGTTTCCTTCTCCCTTTCCTGGGTTAAGATCTACTGTCAGATAACTATTACTGTCTAAATTACTTGAGTCAGTAAGAGACATTTATATCATGTGAACCTACAGTAAAAATATCATTTCAGAGCAATGAAACCATTATTTTAAGAAAGAAAAGTGTTAGTAATGACACTATGGACTCATTCTAATTTATGAAGTGATTCTTGTAATGCTAGACACTGTTTTTAGCCTATGGATTAGAATCCCTGTTTTTCATACAACATACATTTGTGGCACTCGGGTGCCTGGGTGAATAATATTGAAAACAGACAATATACATGTAAGCAAATAGGTGAATAAGATAATAGATACTGAGGAAGTTTAGAAGAGAAATAGAGAATGGCCCTGGTATCTTGACATTGGAATACTAATAATTTTCTATACAATGACTTAGTTTTGTTGCTATATGTTGCTTTTGGAAATACCATTATTGAGTATGCATAATCAAAATGGGAATCCAATTCCAAGTACTTGGTATGTAAGGATTGCAATATAATGTTACTGTTTAGATATAACAGTGACATCTTTAACCACTTAGGCTTTGAACATAAGTGGTTAAAGCAACCAGAATTTACAATAAAGAATATATAGAAAGAAGAAAGAGCAGGAGTTGATGAGATTCTATATTTCTTTTATTTTGTTACAGACAGCTAGGACTTACCATTAGTTTAGTTTATGAAAGTGTCAGATTTAAGGTAACCATTGTAGTAGTTCATGATATAATTTTGTTTTATTTTAACCAAAGAGATCCACTCATGTTAAGATTAATAAGACTCGTATTTTAGTAGGTAATCCATTTTCTAATACTCATGGATTTACTAAAAATAATTGATGAGATATTAGTATGGATTGGACAAAGATAAATAATATAAGATTTCTGCATTTGATCTGATAAATCATATGTAATCTGTATTCAAACTTTGTTGCAAGGGAGATTGTGTTTATGTGGATCAAAATAGTGGTATAAATAAAATGTGATAAGGATTTTTAGGTGGAGAAACTCATTTCAGTTGGAAGGGCCAAGGAAAGTACCATGAAAGGTTAGAGTCTGAGGAAGACCTTCAAAGGAGAAGTATTTCATCAGGTAGAGATAGCAGTGCAGGGTATCCAGTAAAGTGAATCTCAGTATGCAGGAAGGAAGGTGTAAGCCTGTTTAACAAGCATACATTAGCCACCAATGACTGGCGTTTCACAGGAATAGTATGAAAAGGTTAGCTGATACTGCAGGAGACCTCTGGAATAACACCCAAGTGGAGCCCGAGACCTTCCACGCAATACTTTTCTTCCCTGTGGGATAGAGACAGGATTTTAAAATCTGACTATTGTGTATTATTTTAAGTAAGGTGTTTGAAGATATTCTTGCCTCTTCTCAGAGATGAAGCTACATGTCTGCAAGGAAAGGTAGTAGAACAAATGCCATCTGTACATTCCCTGTTGAAAGTGCTTCTTAGTTTAGAAATTACCCTTGCCTTAACAATTATGTTTAAAACTTACATTTCTAAAAGAGTATTATGGGAGCTCTGGGCCATGCGTTGTGACCGTAAACCATGATGGAACCATTTTCTTGGCCATCAGGAAAGGAATGCCGTCTCACTCACCCTGCCAGTATCACAGAGGCTGGAATATAAAACAAGAGACCCCTGGGGCATTCTCTGGTCACACAGAGAGCAGTTCCAGCTCTGGGGTAAGGTTCGCGAAGGTGGGAGAGTGCTGGGAAATCTTGGTGTTACTGGATACCACATAGGGATGGATTAAATGGAAAGTAGAACATATCTTAGTCTCTTGGAGTCTTGCAGTTTTGACTTTGATGTAATAAACAATTGAAATACAGTGTGGCCATGGCAGTCCTTAACATAGTAGAGGTCAGATTTTATTGAATTTACTTGCTAGACTAAGGAGTTTGGGCTTTGTTTTAACAAATTCAAGGCCAAGGAATTAGGACTTTTTCTTCATGCTGTTGTTTCAAGAATTAGTTGCTCAAATTGGTATATTAAGAAAATTTATTTGATATTTGTGTGAAAAATAGGTTTGGAAGAGAAGAAACTTCAGGGCCTATGCCAATCAATTGGTAATATTTTCCCCTTACAAATCACCAGTATTTTCCCCATAGAAAGACAGTTTTCCAATGTCTTTTAAAGATAATTTTTATAGATTTTTTTCACATAAATATATTAGAAGACCTTGGGTCGATTTAAACATATTTTTTTCTGGTAAGTCCTTCATAAGTTAAATAACTGTATTTTCCGATATCAGTCTGACTAAGATAATTTCAACCTTATATGCCTGGAATATATAATTCACACATATATTAAAGAGAATTACAGTTAAGGATGGATTCATAATGATATTGCCATCAAATTTTATGGATCAATGGAGATTATTAGACTTTCAGGAACCACGCTGTTCTTATAAAGGCCTTAGGTATAAAATGAATATGTTATTTCCTTTTGCTAACCACAAGGGTCTAGATAGTGGATGACAGATAATGCGAGCTTTCATGTTATATGACTCAGTGTGGAAAGGAATCTTAGAAGCTTTCCTTATTCCTAAATGTGTTTATTTTTTAATGGGAAAGTTAGAATGTGGTATTTCAACAGCCCTGACAAATCAGTTTATCATCATTCATCTGAGACCACACACCAAATAAAATGCTAACATAGTTCTCAATGTGATTTATGACCAGAATTACTGGGCAGTTTAAAATAAAACTTGTGAGCAGAACCATTTAAAAATTCTTGTTCTGTAGTTCTTGAGTGACCTCAAATTCTACATTTAAAAACAATAAAACCAGTTTGAGAACAACTGCTATATAAGGTCATAGAATAGAATGCAGTAGAAATAAAAATGCAATAGAAAATACATACAGAAACTTTGCCTTTCATTTTGCTTTTTAGTTTGGTTGAACACATGACCACATTAAGTGGTACTTTGAAAGCCAACAAATGATGAATAATAATTAATGTGAGCAAAAAAGACTACACATTGTTAAGAATGAACCAAATATTCCTTTTTCAACCTTTCAAAAACCCTGATAAAATATACATAAATAAATTTTACTATTTTAACCAATTTTAGGTATACAGTTCACTGACGCTGAATGCATTCATACTGTTGTATGAATTCATACTCACCATGATCCCTCTCCAACACTTTTTTTTAACTTTTCAAAGTGAGCTGTGTACCCACTAAATAACAACCCCCATCCTCCCACCTATCTCCTGTCAACCACTGTGTTAGTCAGCTTTTTCATAGCTGTGACCAAAATACCTCACAAGAACAACTTAAAGGAAGAAAAGTTTATTTTGGGTCCTTGTTTCAGATGTTCAGTCTATAGTTGGCTGACTCCAACTATGGTGGCAGGGTATAGCAGAGGACAGCTGCTCAGCTCATGGCAGCTCAGAAGGAGAGATAGACAGGAAGCAGCCAGGGACAGTTATGCTCCTCAGGGCCACACCACCAATGACCCTCTTCCAGCCACATCCCACCTCTGAAACTCACTGCATCACCAACACATGAGTTTTTCTCGGGGACATCCCACATTCAAACCATAACACTCTGCTCCTGGACTGCAAAATCTTCATGTCCATCTCATAATGCAAAATGCATTTAGTCCATCTGTAAAGGTCCTTGTAGTATTAGCAGTTCCAGCACTGCTCAAAAGTCCAAAGTCTAAAGTCTCTTTTGAGATTCATGGTAAAGCCTTGGCTATGAGCCCCTGTAAATATAAAATGCAAGTTAGATGCATCCAATGTACAATGGTGCAGAGTACACATTTCCATTCCAACAGAGAGGAATAGGGTCATATAAATAAGGGATTGGACTAAACTAAGATTGAAACCCAGCAGGGCAAATATTAAGTCCTATAGTTCCACATCTGGCATCATGTGGACATGGTGGTGACATGTGCTCTCTAAATGGTTTGGGCTGCCCCATCTCGATGGCCTCACTCTTAGCCTGGCTCTGTCCCCAGCCTGTATCCTTCCTTGGCAGATGTTCTACCTTCCTGGCATCTCTTAATTGCTGGGGCCTCCATTGCCACTTCAGCCTTACTCTCACATCTTCTTCATGCATCACCCCCTCAGGGACTGCCTGCAGGGGATTTGACCCTTCTACACACTGCCTGGCTTTCCTGGTCTTCTTTTGAAATCTCACGGAATGTCTCCATGACCCCTGAACTCCAGAGTCATGACTTCCTGAAGAACCAGCACCACATGAATGATGCCAAGTCTGTTGCCAGCTCATGCAGGATAGATGAGCCCCTTAGATCAGGGCTGTAGTGGCTTCTAAGTGCCTGGGCAGTTGATCTCATTTCACAGTGAAATGAGCCCCAGGCGAACAACTTCCTAGGCAGCAGTGTGCTAGCAGAGTGTCCCAAGGCTTCTTCTCAAAGTGAACTGTTGCAAACAAGTTTTCATTGTTGTGCCCTTGAGTCTGGGATTGAAGTACTGATGATTTCTGAGACGTGCTCAAGGCATCTTCCATATTATCTTTGTACAAAGTACTTAGAAACCACACCTTCCTTGGTCCCATGTTGACAAGTGCTTTTTTTTTGCCAAACAAGTTTTAAAAATCTTTCTTTTTTGCTTTCTGCTCCTGTCTCTTACAGTAAACCTGGCTAAAAGCTGCCAGCTATACCCATTTCCACTGACTGAATGCTCTTTTCCCTTGAAATTTCCTTCACCATATTAGTCCATTACCTTTAAATTAAGCATCACAAAAAGTATCAGGACATGGACAAAATATAGACCAGACCTTTGCCAGGATGTAACTGGAATGGCCTCTAGTATACTTCCCAGTAGAGTCCTCAGTCCCATATGAAGCCTCATGAGCACAGTCTTTACTGTCTACATTCCTACTAGTATTTTGGTCTTCCAAGCTTCCTCCAGAATTGCCCATTGAGATCTGCTTACAACATTCTAAGTTTTCTCTAGCCTGCATCTCCAAATGTTTCCAAACTCTTCCTGCAAACCAGTTTCAAAAGCTTCTGAACCACATGGTCTGGTCACAGCAACACACCCACTTCTCCGTACCAATTTTTATATTATTCAACTTTTTCATCACTATGACCAAAATACATGATTAGAACAACTTAAAGGAGGAAAAGTTTATTTTGGGTTATGGATTCAGAGGTTCAATTCATAGTTGGTTGACTCCAAGGCAGAAACATTATGGCAACAGGGCATGGCAAAGAACAGCTGCTCAGCTCATGGCAGCCAAGAAATAGACAAGAAGCAGTCAGGAACAGATTAGTCCTCAAGGCCATGCTCTAGAGACCTCTATCCCCCAGCCATGTCTACCTATAAATCTTACAGCACTGCCAACATATGAGCTTCTCTAGAGGCCTTCCACATCTAAACCATAACAACCACCATTATATATTCTGTTCTAGGAGTTTGATTACTCTAGGTATTTATTATGTTGGAAAATTTTCACTTCATATAATGTCTTCAGGTTTCATCTGTTTTATAGCATACCACAGGATTTTATTACATTATAAGGCTGAATAATATTCGATTGTATATACATACCACATTCTTCCATTGATGAACATTTGGGTGGGTTACACCTTTTAGCTTCTGTGAATAATGCTGCTGTGAACATTGGGATGCAGTTACATTCCCAACATACAAGGTGAAATTAATAGTCTCACCTTTCATATGGCATACCAACTTTTTGGCAGAAACTGTCTTCTGGTTATTTTACATTTTTCCTCCTAAAGCCTTGGTATGGTATTTACTACAGATATGCCTATAACCTCAAAAAAGCTGCAAACTAACAAGCAATTATTATTTGATTTCCTTCACCCAGATGCAGGTGGTTGTAAACCTAAGAAGTCAAATGTGATTCTGGAGAAAATACAAGTGAATTTATCCAACTCTATTAAATCAGAATATTTCTATCACCAGAAAATTTATGGAATCATTTTTTGTGTTCATGTTGATTGCTTCTCCTATTAATTTTTAAATATTACCTATATAAAATTATATAATATTGCATATTGCCTCTGTACATTTTTATGCAATACCCATGTCTTAGTCATTTTCACTGATATAATCCAAAGAACTGACCATGTAACTTAGACAAAGGAAGACTTACTTGCTCACAGTTTCCTTGGGGATTTTGGTTCAGTCCATGTGAGGTCAGAGACTGCAGATCTCAGGGCATGGCTGTGGAAAGAAGAGAGAGGGAGAGCTCAAGATTTCACTCTCACATCATGGGTGCCAGTAGTGAGAGACAGAGCGAGGGGATCAGGAACTATATTTAATCCCCAAGGCTGCACCTCCAGGGACAGTTCCTTAGCACCAAGCCCTGCGTTAGCATTCCTACCTTGTTTCCATGAGGGCTAGGGGGACATTCCAAATCCAAACCATTACAAACCAATAACCTTGAACAATTTTGGATTATAATGACAATGATCTGTCCATTGATGAAAGTGGGGTTAAAAGTCCTGACCATTGTTGGGCGTGGTGGTGCACGCTTGTAATCCCAGTACTTTGGGAGGCGGAGACCGGAGGATC
>PVJS01051017.1:0-14113 GCA_004027185.1 Glis glis | reverse complement strand
CCTCCTTCCTTCCTTCCTCCCTCCTTCCTTCCTTCCTTCCTTCCTTCCTTCCCTTATTTAAAGTTGCAGATATCAAGGCATTTCACTTTTAACTCCTTCAGCTCATAAATCCTAAGAATAAATACATTTTTCTACATAACTACAATGCCATTCTCACATCTAAAATATGTTAATTGAATAGCATTATTTATCGTACTGTCTCTCTGTAACTTTTATAACTATTTTTTAAATCCAAGATCCAAGTTTTTACATTTCATTTAGTTATGTAACTCCAGTCTCTTAATCTGGAATATTTTTCTTATTTGTTTTTAATGATACTGACTTCTTTTGAAGAGCACAGACATATTGTATTGTACAATGTTCTACATTCTTAAATTTTTATTGTTTCTTTATGAGTAGAATCAAGTTGGACTTTTTGGCAAGATACCACATAGATGATGTTGGTATTTTTATTGTATCATACTGAGACAACTGTCAGGTTGTCTCGCTGTTGGCGATGCCAGATTTGCTCATTTGATTAAGGTTTTGAACGTGAAATTACTTTGTTGAAAAGCGCAATTTTCTCTTCGCATTTAATATGTAACCTATTTGATGTTATGAGAGACTGAATATCTTGTTACCTCTGAACCTTCCACCCAGTGGTTTGGGATCCAGGGATGGTTCTTGCCTGGATCATTTATTGCATTGGTGAAGGAAGTGGTGTTTTTCTAATTTAGTCCTTTCTTCTACATTTGTCAGCAAGCATCCTTCTGTGTTTGCACCTTTGTTATCGTTGAAGTTAGGGATACAAGTCATCCTTTCTCCTCCAGTGTAAATCCCTGCCAATGGTGGTCAGCTTTGCGAGTCAGCTCAGCAGGTCAGCACACACTGCTGAGGAAGCCAAGGCTGTGGCTTTGGTGCTCACGTGGGGCCTATTACCTGGGCTCCGTTTCAAGGCCATGCATGCAATTTTCCTTTTCCAACTCAGGATTATGTGTCAGTGTCCACCTGGGAAACAGCATATAATTGGGCTAGAGCTGTACAAATGTTGTTAATTCAAAACACAAGCTCTACTAATTGTGGATCATCTTTTTATGTGAAAAATCACAATAAAACTCTACGTTTTCCAATTTACTTCTTTAGGTTGTTTTTTTTTTAAATTTAAGGATTTTGGGGGAGTATCTTTTGTGTTTCTGACAAGCATTGAGGAAAAATTACCCTAAGTAAAACTGCTGAAAGCAATTAAAATGAGGCAAATGTTTTTAGTACTAAAAATGATGTAAATGATGCAAAATGTATTTAAAAAGACATTTGCAGATTATAAACAACATAAGGAGCCTATTACCAAGAAACCTATTCTCATGTAGCCTCAAAAATCTTTGTTTAAAATATATATGTTTATTATTACTATTATTATTAATCATTATTATCATTTTCTGGTACTGGAAATTGAACCCAGGGATGCTCTAGCACTGAGCTACATCCCCAGCTCTTTTTATTTTTTATTTTGAGACAGGTCTCCCTAAGTTGCTGAGGCTGGCCTCGAAGTTGTGATCCTTTTGCCTCAGCTTCCTGCATTGCTGGGATTACAGGTGTGCGCCACCTCACCAATATTTTTTAGTTTTACTTATTTATTTATTTATTTTTTGTGGTACCGGGGATTGAATGCAGGGGCATTCTACCTCCGCGCTACGCCCTTGGCCCTATTTTTTATACTTTATTTTGAAACCAGGTCTCACGAAGTTGTGGAGGGCCTCACTAAGGATAGAGAGAGAGAGAGAGAGAGAGGGAGAGAGAGAGAGAGAGAGAGAGAGAGAGCAGAGCTGAGGCTGGCCACGAACCCGGATCCTCCGGTCTCCGCCTCCCAAAGTACTGGGATTACAAGCGTGCGCCACCATGCCCGGCCTTATTTTTTATTTTTAATTGACATAAAATTATCTATATTTATGGGGTATAGTGTGACATTTCAAACATGTATTCAGTGCATAATGATTGAGGTAATTGGCACATCTATGACCTCGACATTTATCATTTATTTTTTGTTTGTGTTGGTAACATTCAAAATCCTATAGCTATTTTGAAACATACAATTATTGTCAACTATAGTTATCCTGCTGTACTGTACAATATTAGAAATTATTTCTCTTATCCAACTATAACCCCTATATTCACTAACTATTCTTTTTCCATCTCCTTTTTTCCTATGACCTTCCCAGGCTCTGTAACCACTGTTCTACTCTACTTCTGTGAGATCAACTTTTTAGTTTCCACATATAAGTGAAAAAGCATGTGGTATTTTTCTCTATGCATGTTTTATTTCACTTAGCATAAGAATGATTTCAAGAAAAGCAGAAACAATGACAGAAATAAAAGAAAAAAATTCAACATTCCCCCCAAATTATCTGAATAAAATAATCATAATAGTGTTTTATTTTGGAGTTGAAAAGAGAAATCCAAAACTGGGTAACAAGAGTTTATAAATCAAGGAAGAAAATGATCAATGATCAATGCTAATGTATTTTAAAGGTCTTTAGTTGCTCAGGGAGAGTTCAGCATTAGACTTTACTAACTTAGGCAAGCATGGTAAAATGTTAAGGGTAATCACTAGAATAATAAAAATAGAGTCTAAAATTTCAAATCAATGTATGGAAAAAAGTACATTAAAGAAAAAATAAAGGGCTGTATGTTTTCTCTTATGTGGAAGCTAGAGAGAAAATAGGAAACAAAAGGGACTTCTGATGAATTAGGAGAGAGACCAGTAGAGTGGAAGGGGAATTGGGGGAGGGAGTTAGGGAGGGAAGAAAAGAGGAATGGGAAAGGAAACAGTCCAAATAATGTTATGTCCATATATGAAGGTATGACTACCAATCTCACTAATGTGCACAGCGAAGAAGGGGGAAGTGGGGTGGGACGCAGAAGGAAATATATCAAGTAATGTGCACATGTATGGTTGTATCACTTTAACCTCACTATCATGCATAATTACAATTCACTAATAAAAGTGATAAAAATCTCAATAATTAAAAGTAATAAATATTAAAAGTAATTTTAAATCAAACAATTTAATATTAATATTTATTATTTTAATATTGATATATCATAATATTTGTAATATAATATTATAGTGATAATATTATAATTATACTATAATATTTATAATATTAATATATTATATTTTAATATTAATAAATACTAAATTAATAAATATTAAAAGTAATAAAAATTGCAATAAAAGAGGAAGGAGGCAAGTAATATAAATAAAATATATGGTAAGAGGAAATTCATAAATGTCAATAAGTATAATGAATATAAATGTACTTTGAACTCAGATAAACCATAGAGATTGATGATTGGATAAAGCATTCAGATAAATGTTGTTTATGAGAGACACATCTGAAGCATAAGGATACATAGAGGTTGGAAGTGAAAAGGTGGAGATTTATCAGGCAATTATGAATGAAAGAAACCTAGTATAGTTACAAAATTTTAAGTAAAAAGGCTTATTATATTTAGAAGGTCACAATACAGTAAGAAAAGTTTGATTTCATCAAGAAAATATAAGTTTAGGACAAATGCAAGCATGATTTAATGGATATATTCAGAATGTGATATTTAACAGTAGAGAATATACATTCTTGTCAAGGTTTTTAAAATGAGACATTTATAAAAACTAATTATGCACTAGGCAAAGCAAATTTTCATCAAATTTCAAATTTTTGTTCTCATCAAAATCTCTGACCACAGTGCAATTAAGACAGAGTGTAAAAACAGAAGTATGAGTAATAAAATATTTTCAATATTTGGAAATGAAAATAATATATTTCTAAGTTACTTATCTACCAAGAAGAAATAATAATGGATATTAAAATGGTTACTAAGAACTGAAAGATAATGAAAATACATCAGATAAAATTTATGGAAGGCAATAAAAGTAGTGTTTCGAGAAAAAAATTTAGCTTTAAATGCTTATTTGAGAAGAAAAGTTGAAATGAACAAGCTAGTATATACCTTAAGATATTGAAAAAGAGCAGCAATATTAATATAAAGAAAGAAGGATAAAGAAAATAACAGAGATGAGAGCAAAAATGTCTATAAGATAGAGACGATCAACAGAGAAAAACAGTCTTTTGGTAAGTCTAAGAAAGGAGAAAGACATCTGGCAAAATTCAGCTAGGGGAAAAAATGAAGGAAGGCTCCAATACACATCACGTTAAAATATTTTGAAAATAAATTGAAAGAATAAGGATTGGAAAGGAGTGAACATGGTAATTGTACATTGACTAAATTTCCCAGTTCAAAGCAAATATTTTAGATTCTATAAAACCATCTAGCTGCAGTGTGTTTAGAAGTGACATACTGTAAGCATAAAGAATGAAAAGGTAGCTGGGCATGGTGGCGCACGCTTGTAATCCCAGTACTTTGGGAGGCAGAGACTGGAGGATCCGGGTTTGTGGCCAGCCTCAGCTCTCTCTCTCTCTCTCTCTCTCTCTCCCTCTCTCTCTCTCTCTCTACTTAGTGAGGGCCTCTGCAACTTCATGAGACCCGGTTTCAAAATAAAGGATAAAAAATAGGGCCGGGGGTGTAGCACGGAGGTAGAATGCCCCTGGGTTCAATCCCCGGTACTGCAAAAAAAGAAAAAAAAAAGAATGAAAAGGTAGGGTTTTGATAAAATGATATAGGCAGCTGAAATTAACAAAAAAATGATCAAGTAAGCTATATTAATATTAAACCAATGAAAGTAAGATATGTAGAACACTAGAGACATAAAAGGTCACTACTTAATAAACTTTCAAGTCACTAGGAAATTGTAATAGCTCAAAACTATCAACTTAAAGACAAAGCCCCCCCCAATAAAAAGTATATAGAGAAATTGCCAAGTCTATTAGTTAGCAGAATATTTTAAAACATTTATCTTTGAAATTGTCAGACTATGTTACTAAAGCTCTTTGCTTCTCAGCCACCATGAGGTGAGCAGCTTTGGTCTACCACATACTTCTGGCCATGATGTTTCACCTCCCTGAAGGCCCAGAAGCAGTGGAGCCAGCTGACCATGGACTGGAACCTCTGAAACTGTTGAGGGAGACACGATGTCGTGATCCCTCTGAGACTTGATCTCAATCACTGTAAAAGCAGCTTCTTGACAAGAAAAGCAGTGAAAAATCAAACTAAACAATGAAAAATTTGAAACCTGATGGAATCAAAGCCAGAAGACAGAACAGAGGATGGTAAAGAGCTCCAAGCGCCTCACCTAGGGAATGGCGGCAGCAGTGGCAGCATCAACATTTTGGCCAGGGTGCTCAGGGGCAGTGGACTACAGGCATTGCGACTTCCACAGGCTGCCCACAAAGAAGCCAGTGACCTGTTGTAAATCTAGCAACCACAGATCATCAGCAACGAAAGTGATGCTCGACAGAGACCTGAATGCCTACACACCCGACGAGAATGACTGAGCTCATCCCCTCCCCCAGAGATTAAAAGCTGCACTCAACAAGACCATGTTAATGAGCCACCCCAGGGGGAGACCACCCAGAGTGGCCACAGGGACTAGCATGGCAATAGCCTTTCGGGATCTGATACTGTGCAGATCACCCCTGTGGAGGTGGGAGTGGGGTCTGCTGTAAGACACAGCAGAAGTGAGGATAAGCAGTCAGTCCCCAGAGATATTTGGGTGGAATAGAGCTACAGCCCACAGTTCCCAGCACCCTTTCAGGGTTTCTGGGGATCACCACAGGACACACAGACATGGTACCAGGGGAAAAACCCAGCCTTCTCTGTGAAAAACGTGGAGTTCCATGTTTGCACTGAGTTGGGTCAAAGCAACATCTACCGCTTCAGTAGGCAAAGAGAACAACAGGCCCGGGTTCTGCGCTGGTGACACCCACCATATGTGTAGACAGAGACAGACATAGAGACAGGCCCAGTAGAGAATGTGGAGACCCATGCTTGCGGTGGGAGGGGCACCAGTGGCACTGGGTGCCTACATAGGCAGAGAGAGGCACCAGGCAAGGGTCCCAATCACTGAAGGAGACAAAGAATTGGGCCTGCAAACTGACATTATTGCTATAGGATACCGAGCAAGTGAGAACCCTTGGAATGTGCTTGAGAACCTACTATAATAGGTAGACCTTAACTGGCTGAAAGTATTCATTCAGACCCAGGAGGGCAGCAGAGCCCAACTGCTCTGTACTTGTGTATTTGTAGGATTGTTTTTGTTTGTTTGTTTGCTTGCTTGCTTGTTTGTCTGTCTGTACTTTTCCCCATCCCTTTTGCAAGCTTCTTCCCTCTTTCCTATCTCCTCTCTCCTCTCTGTCCATTTTTTTCCCTTTCTTTGCCTTGTACTAAATCCATTTTGTATCACTATACCTAAATACTATACACTGGCTACTAGAATCCTCCTTTATTTTCACTACCTCTAATATTTACTATATATTACCTTGATATATTCAAGCTCTTATTCTACTCAATCCTATTCTCTACCTTACCCTATTCTTGCATTCATTACTTCAGCTCCTTCCTCCTCACTCACCCTTCAACATTGAATTCAACACAACTTGCGCTTGTATATACCAGCTGACCCCTCTAAACCCATACTGCTGAAATTGGACCATTTAGGTGAATCACCAGAAAGGACTTCCAGACACTAAGGGCAAACTTACCACAGCTGACAGACAGAACCACCCAAAAGCCCACACATTGAAGTTTAAAAGCACACGGGGCACAAAATGTCCAGATCACACCTCTGAGTCTACTCCCTATTACGGAGGCAACAGACAGGTCCCCAGACCTTAACACCTGGAACCCATCAACATCACCATTGCAATGGGAAGAAGGAACCCTAGAGTAACTGAAACCTAGTACTGATGATCTATAGGCAGAACGACATTGGAGGGATACAGGACATAGATTTAAAAGTTGGTTTTAAAGGGTGATAAACACACAATGAAGAGCTGAGAATAACCAATCAGTAAAGGCTATTCACCTTTAAGGCTCACCTAGTAGCAAATATCTACCTCCAGAATAAGATACTATAAAGGGAGAGAGATTAGATATAGGAAACCTACAGAGTGAGAGAGAGCTACCAAAACCAACAATGATATAAACTTAAGAATTTTTAAATTATGAGAAGGAAGAATAACAAAGAAACAATGAGCTCCCACAACTCCAAAACAACAGAACCCACCAACATAGAAGTGCAAAGATTGCCAAAAGGACAATTCAGAAAGTTAATAGTAGAAATGATGCAGGATTTCCAAAAAGAATTCAGAGAGAGCCTGAAAGGAATGAAGGATCAAATAAACAAAGAATCTGACACCCTGAACAGGAATAAAAAATAAGCTCTGAAGGAAGTGAAAGATTCAATAAATGAAAAGAAGGCATCAATACAAACTATCAACTGTAGACTAGATAACATGGAAAATAGAATCTGACCCTTAGAAGAAGATCTATCCAAAAATGAATGCATACTATATAATTTAGAAAAAACAATTCAACAGCATGAATTGGACATTGAAGAAATCTCAGTCTATCTTAAAAGAGCAAATCTAAGAATAATAGGCCTAAAAGAGGGAATAGAAGCTGAAACCAAAGGAATCAATAATCATTTCAGAGAAGTAATATGAGAAAATTATCCAAACATAGAAAAATAGGTCGACACACAGGTACAGGAAACATATAGAACCCCCAATAGACAAGATCAGAGGAGTTTCACCACACCACATAATAATCAAATTGACTAATGTAGAGGTCAAGGAGAGAATCTTAAAGGCAACAACAGTAAAAGACCAAGTAACATTCAGAGGCAAACCAATAAGAATCACTCCAGACTTTCCAAACCAAGTCATGAAAGCTAGGAGGGCCTGAAGTGACATATTCCAAATAGAAAGAAAATAACTTTCAGGCAAGATTTATCTAACCAGCAAAGATATCTTTCAAATTTGATGGGGAAATAAAAGCCTTCCATGACAAACAGAAGCTGAAAGACTTTATGTCTTCCAAACCAGCACTAGAGAAAACATTCAGAGAGATTAATTACATAGAAGAAATGATAATGAAATGCCAGAACCAGAGAAAAATGATTTCCATCAAAAGAACAACTAAGCAAGGAAGGACAAACAGTATCTCAAACAGAAATTAAAACTCAAAGTGTTAGGAATTAAAAGTCATCTGTCAATAATCATGCTGCATACCAATGGCCTCATCTACCCAATCAAAAGATATAACGTGACAAAATGGATTAAAAATCACAATCCATCTATATGCTGCCTGCAAGAAATACACCTTACAAGTAATGATACTCGGACACTAAGGGTGAAGGAATGGAGCAAGGTAATTCATGCTAATGGAGCTCAAAAACATGGAGGAATAGCAACTATGATATCAGACGAATTAGACTTCAAACCTAACCTTATCAGAAGAGACAAAGAAAGTAATTTCTTACTGGTAAAAGAATGATCCAGCAAGAGTCAACATTTATGCCCCAAACATAGGTGCAACCACTTTCATAAAAGAAACTCTTTGTGACTTTATGTGACACACAGATCCCAATACAATAATATGGGGAGACTTCAACACCCATCTCATATGACTAGATTGATCTTCAAGTCAAAAGGTCAGTAAAAATGCCTCATACTTAAGGAACACCATATACCAAATGGACCTAGTAGACACATACAGAATATTCCACCTGACTACAGCAGAATTCACATTTTTTCCAGATGCTCATGGAACCTTCTAAAATAGACCATATACAAGGCCACAAAGTGAGTACTCGCAAGTTCAAAAAATGTGATATAATCCCCTGTGTCTTTTCAGATCATAATGGAATGAAACTAGAAATCAACTATAAGAAGTCCCAGAGAAACCTCATAAACACGAGGAGACTGAACACCACACTGCTGAATGAGGAATAGGTCACAGAAGAGATAAGGGGATAAATTAAGAAATTCCTAGAAACAAACAAAAACAAAACAGAGACACAACATATCAAAATCTCTGGGACACTCTGAAGACAGTATTAAGAGGAATACTCATAGCACTGAGTATTTACATAAGAAGAACAGAAAATTCCCAAATAAATAACCTCATGACACACCTCAAAGCTTTTGAAAAACAGGAACAGTTTAACCCCAAAGCCAGTAGAAGGCAGGAAATTATTAAAATCAGAGCAAAAATCAATGAGGTAGAGAATAAAAAGCAATACAAAAAATCAACAAAACCAAAAGCTGGTTCCTCAAAAAAATGAGCAAGGTAAATAAACCACTAGCCAACCTAACCAAAAGAAAGATAGAATCAACCCAAATTACTAAAATAAGAGATGAAAAAGGTGTTATTACCATTGACAGCATGGAAATCAGAGGATTATCAGAAACAACTTTGAAAAACTATACTCCAACAAAATGGAAAACCTAGAAGAAATTGACATATTCCTAGAAACAGAACCTTCCTAAGTTGAATCAAGAAGATACAGAAAATTTAAACTAACCATTAGCAATCAAAGAAATTAAAGCAGCAATAAATAGCCCACCATCAAAGAAAAGTTTAGGACCAGATGGTTTCCCGGGTGAATTTTATAAAACCTTTATAGAAGAAGTAATCCCAATACTCCTCAATCTATTCTATGAAATAGAAAGAAATGGGACTCTCCTAAATACATTCTTTGAATCCAACATCACCTTACTACCGAAACCAAATAGACAGCTCAAGAAAAGAAAACTACAGTCCTATATTGTTGATGAACTTAGATGCAAAACTTCTAAACAAAATACTAGCAATGTGCATTCAAAACCACATCAAGAAAATTATACATCATGACCAAGTCAGGTTCATCCCAGGGATGCAAGGCTAGTTCAACATATGAAAAACAATCCATGTAATCCACCACATAAACAGAACTAATGGAATTACACAATGGAATTCTACTCAGCAATAAAGAACAAAATAACATCATTTGCAAGAAAATGGAAGGATCTGGAGAACATTATGTTAAGTGAGATCAGCCAATCACAAAAAAGAAGGGACATATGTTTTCATTAATATATGCAACCTAGGGAGTAGTGGGGACATACAAGGGACTCTGGTTGATAATGGAGAACCCTCAGTGGGGCAAGGGAAGTGGTACAAGGGAAGGGGAAGGGCAAGAAAGTAGTGAATCAGTGGAATTACTATCATAAACAATATGTACATGTGAGAATATACCAACATCATTCTCGGTACTTCATATGGGTAGGGGGAGGTGGGGGGGACAGTAAGAGCGGTGTGCATGTATGTTAACATCAAATAGATATTCATTGTGATGTGAGACTCCAATGCACCAATAAAAGCATGTTAAAAAATAAAGACAAAAATCATAAGATCATTTCAATAGACGCTGAAAAGCATTTGACAAAATTCAACACCCATTCATGCTAAAAGCACTGCAGAGAACCAGAATAGAAGGAACATACCTCAACATCATAAAGGCAATATACAATTGTCCCACAGCCAACATCGTATTGAATGGGGGAAAACTATGAGAGTTCCCCTTAAAAACAGTAACAAGACAAGGATGACCACTATCACCACTCCTTTTCAATATAGTACTAGAGACTAGCCAGAGCAATAAGGCAAGAGAAGGAAATCAATGGAATACAAACAGGAAAAGAGGAACTGAAACTATCTCTATTTGCAGATGACATGATATTATACTTAGAAGACCCAGCAAACTCAGCCAAAAGGCTTATAAGAACTAATCAACAAATTCAGCAAAGTGTCTGGATACAACATCAGTCTTAAAAAATCAGAAGCTTTTCTATATGCTAACCCTAAATCCACTGAAAAAGAAATCCAAAAAACATTTCCACTTATGGTATCACCCCAAATAATAAAATACTTAGGAATAAACCTAACCAAGGAAGTAAAAGACTTCCACAAGGAAAATTATAAAACATTGAAAAAAAAAATTGAAGAAGATCTTAGAAGATGGAAAGACCTCCCATGCTCTTGGATAGGCAGAATAAATATCATCAAAATGGCCATTCTTCCAAAAGTGACCTACAGATTCAATGCAATACCTATTAAATTACCAAAATTGTTCTTCAGAGACATAGAAAAAAATCAGCCCTTAAATTCATTTGGAACAACAAAAAACCCAGCATAGCCAAAGTGTTCTCAGCAACAAGAACCATGCAGGAAGCATAGCAATACCTGACTTCGAACTATACTACAGAGCCATAGTAATAAAAACATCATGGTATTGGCACAAAAGTAGACACACAGAGCAATGGAGCAGAATAGAAGACTCAGAAAACATCCACACATTTACAACCAATTGATTTTTGACAAAGGAGCCAAAAACATACACTGGAAAAAAGATAGCCTCTTCAACAAATGATGTTGGCAAAACTGGCTAACCGCATGCAGAAAAATGGAAATAAACCCTACTTTATCACCCTGCACAAGAGTAAATTCAAAATGGATCAAAGTCCTGGAAATTAGACCAGAGACCTTGCAGCTACTTGAAGAGGGCATAGGTTCAACTCTTCAACACATAGGCACAGACAAAAACTTCCTCAACAAGATCCCAAAGGCACAAGATGTGGTATTGCATTAAATTGAAGGGCTTCTGCCCATTAAAGGAAACTATCAAAAACCTTAACAGAGAGCCAACAGAATGGGAGAACATTTTTGCCAGCTACTCCTCTGATAGAGGACTACTATCTAGAATACACAGAGAACTCAAGAAACTCACCACCAAAAAAACAAACAACCCAATCAAAAAATGAACAAGTGAACTTAATAGACACTTCACAAAAAAATACAAATGGCCAATAAATGTAAGAAAAGATGTTCATCATCATTAGCAATCACAGAGATAGAAATCAAAATGACCCTGAGATTTCACCTAACCCCAATTAGAATGGCAATCATTAAAAACACAAATAATAACAAATGCTGGCGAGGATGTGGAGAATTAGGAACTCTAATACACTGTTGGTGGGATTGAAAATTACTGCAACCACTTTGGAAAACAGTGTGGAGGATCCTCAGAAGACTGGAAATTAACCTACTATATGATCCAGCAATACCACTTCTAGGCATCTACCCAAAAGAATGGAAACCAAACTACCAGAGTAATGCAATCATATCTATGTTTATAGCTGCACAATTCACAATTGCCAAACTATGGAACCAGCCAAGATGTCCATCAACAGATGAATGGATTACAAATATATGGGATATGTACACAATGGAATTTTATGCAGCCATAAAGAACAAATTTACAACTTTTGCAGGGAAATGGATGGAATTTGAGAACATTATGCTAAGTGAGATTAGTCAGTCATAAAAAGTGAAAAGTCAGAAGCTTTCCCTAATATGTGGAAGCTAAGGAAAATAGGGCATAGGAGGGATTCCAGACAAAGATGGAGAAAACGTTAGATGAGTAAAGAAGGTGACCTAACTGAGGGAGATGGGATGAGGGAAGAGGGAAACACCCTAATGCACAGGATGTACATATACAAACTTATCAAAGTTAACTATTATTCTGAGTACAAGAAGGAGGGAAGGGGATGGTTTGGGGGTGGGAATTGGGGAAGGGCTAATTGACTGATGTGTTCATGTACCATCCTGAAACCCATCAAGATGAATGATTACAATGCACCAGTAAATAAATAAAAAAATAAAAAATAAGAGAAAGTGTCTACCTCATTCCCCTAAAGAAAAAGGGCAAGTGAACTAAATAGACACTTCAAAAAAGAAGAAATATGCTTGTAATCCCAGTACTTTGGGAGGCGGAGACCGGAGGATCCGGGTTCTCGGCCAGCCTCAGCTCGCGCATGTGTGCACGCGCGCGCGAGCGTGAGCGTTCTCTCTCTCTCCCTCCCTGTCTCTCTCTCTCTCTCTCTCTCCCTGTCTCTCTCTCTCTCTACCTAGTGAGGCCCTCTGCAACTTCGTGAGACCCAGTTTCAAAATAAAGTATATAAAATAGGGCCGGGGGCGTAGTGTGGAGGTAGAACTCCCCTGCATTCCATCCCCGGTACCACAAAAAAAAAAAAAAAAAAGATGAAATACAAATGGCCAATAAATGTAAGAAAAAATGTTCAACATCATTAGCAACCAGAGAGATGCAAATTAAAATGACCCTGAGATTTAACCTGATCCCAATTAGAATGGGGTTATGTGAAATCTCATCAAGGTTTATGATTACAATGCACCAATAAATAAATAAAAAATACATTTTCCATCAACAGATGAATAGATTGCAAAATTATAGGATATATTCTACTCGGCCATAATGAAGAACAAAATTATGTCATTTGCAGGGAAATGGATGGAACTGGAGAATATTATGCTAAGTGAGATTAATCAGTCACAAAAAGTAAAAGGTTGGATGTTTTCCCTCATATGTGGAAGTTAGGGAGAAATTGGGACACAGGAGAGACTCCAGACAAAGGAGGAGAAACCTTATTGGAATGACGGAGGGGACCTAACTGAGGGAAGAAGACTCCATAAGGGAAACACTTCAGTGGACACGATGTACATACACAAATTTATTAACGCCAACCACGATGTCATGCACAGGTAGGGTGAGGGAGTGGAATGGGTGCTGGGGGAGGGCTCACCGAGTGATGTGTGTATGTGTCTCTATCAATCTGAACTTCATTATGATGTGTGATTACAATGCATCAATAACCGCGCGCGGAGAGAGCGCTGGGGAAGGAGACCCGCACCACCTCCTGGTCCTCCTCCAGGGGGAAACAGGAATAGTGAGAGCTTCAAAGACCATCACCTGGACTCAGATCGGAAGACCTTTCCTCTGCCTCTTTATTCCTGAAAAGTTCACTGGAACTGTCTGATTAAGGTCGGAGGGAAGATGGCGGCAGAGTAAGGACACCGAGAGGAGCCTGTCTCTAAATTCTCTCGGGTGCTCCAAACGGAACAGCCATACAAATCCCACATGACTTCCGTGGGGGATAGCAACTAAAGATAGTAACATTTAAGAATACATAGAAGCCCACTGATTAATACACAGACAGAAAAAGGGAGGCGAACAACCAGAGGCGGGGGAAAAATAGCCCCGTCCCGGATCGGACCAGGTCGCTAGACCAGCGGGAAACCTCAGAAGACCAGGAAAAATCGCACAACCAGCAACCTGAGG
>PVJS01051016.1:0-14114 GCA_004027185.1 Glis glis | reverse complement strand
GAGAGAGAGAGCTGAGGCTGGCCGTGAACCCGGATCCTCCGGTCTCCACCTCCCAAAGTACTGGGATTACAAGCATGCACCACCACGCCCAGTATTCTTTATTTTGAAACAGGGTCTCACTAAGTTGCGGAGGGCCTCACTAAGTAGCTGAGGCTGGCCGCGAACCCGGATCCTCTGGTCTCAGCCTCCCAAGTACTGGGATTACAAGTGTGCGCCACCACGCCCAGCTCCTATTATTTTATTTTATTTGAGACAGCGCCTCTCTAGATTGCTCAAGCTGTCCCCAGACTCCTGGGCTCATGTGATCCACCTCAGCCTCCTATGTAGCTGGAACTGTAGGCACATGTGCCACCCCTTTGGGCTATAATATTTTTAAGTCATGAGAGACATCATTCATATAGAATACATAAAATATTTATGTACAGTGTAATTATAAAGCTAACACCTATGTAACCACTGTCCAGGTCAAGAAATAAGACATTGAACTGGGCGTGGTAGCACATGCCTGTCATCCCAGTACTTGGGAGGCTGAGAAAGGAGGATTGCAGGTTCATGGCCAGCCTCAGCAACTTAGCAAGACCCTCAGCAACTTGAGACCCGTTTCAAAATTAAAAAAAAATAAAAAGGTTGGGGATGTAGCTTAGAGGTAAAATATGTCCCTGGGTTCAATCCCCAGTAAAGAAGGAGAAGGAGAAGGAGAAGGAGAAGAAGGAGAAGGAGAAGGAGAAGGAGAAAAGAAATAAGAAATAAGACATTAAGTCAGGTGCTAGGGTACATGCTTGTAATACCAGCTACTCAGGAGGCTGAGGCAGGAGAATCCCAAGTTCAAGGCCAGCCTGGGCAATTTAGCAAGATCTTGTCTCAAAATAAAAATAAAGAGACATGGGGCAAAGCACTCCTGGCTTCCACTCCCAATACAGCCAAAAATAAATAAATAAAGACATCAAGGCTGGGGGTATACACAGTGGTAGAGTGCTTGCCTAGCTTGTGCAAAGCCCTGAGCTCAATACCGTAAAAAAAGAAAGAAAGAAAGAAACAGCCGGGCGTGGTGGTGCACACTTGTAATCCCAGTACCTGGGAGGCTGAGACCGGAAGATCCGGGTTCGCGGCCAGCCTCAGCTACTTAGTGAGGCCCTCCGCAACTTAGTGACACCCTGTTTCAAAATGAAGAATAAAAAATAGGGCTGGGGGTGTAGCTCAGAGGTAGAACGCCCCTGGGTTCAATCCCCAGTACCGCAAAAAAAAAAAAAAGAAACAAAAGAAATGAAAAGAGAAAAAAATAAAACATTGCCGACACCCCAGAGCATCTTCAAATGTCCCCTTCCCTCTAGAAGTAACTCTGTCTTAACTTTTCACTTTTTTAGTAATTATTTCCTTACTTTTTTTTCTTTTTTGTTGGCACTGGGGACCAAACCCATGCCAGGCAAATGTTCTACCACTGAGCTACACTCCCAGCCCCTTTTTCTTGCTTTTCTTTATAAACATCTCTTTTTTTTTTTTTTTTTTTTTGCGGTACTGGGGATTGAACCCAGGGGCATTCTCTCTCTGAGCTACACCCCCGGCCCTATTTTTTATCCTTTATTTTGAAACCGGGTCTCACGAAGTTGCGGAGGGCCTCACTAAGTAGCTGAGGCTGGCCACGAACCCGGATCCTCCGGTCTCTGCCTCCCAAGTACTGGGATTACAAGCGTGCACCACCACGCCCGGCCTTTATAAACATCTCTAACAATATTGTTTTAATTTTAATCTTGAGAGGAAGAGAATGATGTCGTGCATAACCTTTTGGGTCCTGCTTCTTTTCCCACCATGCTGTGGCACTTCTCTGTGACCCAGGGTCATTGCTGCATAGATTCCATGGTCATAATTTATGATACAAGTCTCTTACTGATGGGCATTTGGGTTGGTTCCAGTCTTTTACTATTACAAATAAGGCGGCAATCAATGTGTAATTTACACATATGCAGGTTTACACTTATGCAACATATGTCTAGGATAAATTCCCAAAAGTTGAATTACCAGTTCAAAGGGCAGTGCACTTTTCGTTTTGAGACAGATGATAGACAGACAGGTAGGTAAGTAGATTGTTCTTTTTTATTTTTATTTATTTATTTTTTTTTAATTTTTATTTATTTATTTATTTATTTTTGCAGTACTGAGGATTGAACTCAGAGGCATTCTACCTCCAAGGTACACCCCCAGCCCTATTTTTTATTCTTTATTTTGAAACAGGGTCTCACTAAGTTGCGGAGGTCCTCACTAAGTAGCTGAGGCTGGCTGCGAACCTGTGATCCTCCTGTCTCAGCCTCCCAAGTACTGGGTTATAAGTGTGCATCACCACGCCCGGCTTTTTTTTTTTTTAATATTTCATGGTACTAGGGATTGAACCCAGGGGCATTCTACCTCTGAACTACATCCCCAGCCCATTTGTTGTTGTCTTGAAAGAGAACCTTGCTAGTTTGTTGACTGCCTTGCTAAATTGCTGAAGCTGATCTCAAACCGGCGATCCTCCTGTCTCAGTCTCCCAAGTGCTGGGATTACAGACGTGCACCAACATGGCCTGCGGTAGATTGCTCTTAATAAAATTGTATCTATTTACTCTCCTGCCAGCACTGTTCCTCACCACCCTGTTGGGTGACCTGCAGAGTGGCAGGGAGGCCAGGCAGGCCGGGGGTGCTGTGGCCCTTTGCCCCGACTGGGCAGGTGGCCAATGGGGTAGGCCGTGTGCTAACGCAATTGCAGGGTAGGCGAGCAACAGGAAACGGGCAGATGTCCTTGAAGCTGAGTCCCCAGAGGGGAACATGACCCCTGACCTCACAGACCCTTCACCCTCAGCCTGAAAGTGCTGGAAAATGGGGAAATGGCTCCCCTCCCCTCTGTTTTCCTATCAACCCCAGGAGGTATGACAGCGCATGTGCAAAAACACAGGCCTCACACCCAGGGCTGGGAAAGTTGGCCCAAAAGAGCTGAGTCTGTACAGAAATGGTGTGTACAGAAATGGCTGTCTTGCAACTTCCTCTCGCAGTTGAGACACTGGAGCGGCTCTGGGGCCCAGCCTGGCCTGCTTGGGCCCCTCGGAGCTCCCCAAACTTTGGTCACAGCACTGGGCTGGCTGGCCTTTTTTTTTTTTTTTTGGTACTGGGGATCAAACCAAGGAGGGGTTCTATCTCTGAGCTATACCCCCAGCCCTTTGTTCATGATGATGATGATGATGATGATGATGATGATGATGATGTGTGTGTTACTAGGGATTAAACCCAGGGTCATTCTATCTCCAAACTACACCCCCAGCCCTTTGTTCATTATCATTTTATTATATTATCATTATTATTATTATTATTATTGTTGTTGTTGTTGTTGTTGTTATTTGTGTTACTGGGGATTGAACCCAGAGGCATTCTACCTCCAAGCTACACCCGGCCCTATTTTATTTTTTATTTGTAAACAGGGTCTTGCTAAGTTGCTAAGGGCCTCGCTAAATTGCTGAGTCTGGTTTTGAACCTGCGATCCTCCTGTCTCAGCCTCCCAAGCGCTGGGATTACAGGCATGTGCCACCACACCCAGCTTATTATTTTTTTTGGAGGGGGCCACTGGGATTGAACCCAGGGACATTCTACCTCCAAGCTACACCCCAGCCCTATTTTATTCTTTATTTTGAGACAGGGTCTCACTAAGTTGCAGAGGACCTCACTAAGTAGCCGAGGCTGGCCGTGAACCTGTGATCCTCCTGTCTCAGCTCCCCAAGCATTGGGATTACAGGCATACGCCACCACACCCATCAGCTTATTATTTTTTAATTATTTTTTGTTGTTTTTTTTTTGTGGTACTGGGAATTGAACCCAGAGGCATCTACCTCTGACCTACACCCCCAGATCGATTTTATTTCTTATTTGGAAATGGGGTCTCACTAGGTTACTGAGAGACTCACTAAATTGCTGAGGCTGTCCTCAAACCTGCCATCCTCCTGTCTCAGCCTCCCAAGTACTAGGATTACAAGCGTGTACCACCATGCCCGGCTTTATTTTTTATTTTGAAACAGGGTCTCACTAAGTTTCAGAGGCTGGCCTCAAACCTGCAATCCTCCTGTCTCGGTCTCCAAAGTCCTGACATTACAGGCACCTGGGCTGCTCTTTGGAGTATCAGCCTAGTCAACAAATACTGACTCAGGGCCTCCAGGTGCCAGGTGACCCGAGAAGGTGCGTCTCCAACCCTGCGACCACGGGGCTCGCTGTTCTGCTGGAGAAGACGGTTGAAGAGCCACTGGCAGTTGATGGAGGAAGGGTGGACTGGGGCAGTCATGGTGTGAAGGGGGCTGAGTGGGGCAGGCCACCTCCAGCAGGACACGTCTGAGCAAACCCTGGGAGCCAGCCTAGCAGGTATCTGGGAGGCGTCCCTACAGGGGGACAGCCAGTGCCCACGCCCTGGATGGGCAGGAGGCCCTGTGAGCAGAGGCAGCTGGTGGAGGCCAGGTCAGACAGGCCAGGTGAGGCAGGGCCTTGGAGGCTGAGGCATGGAATTTGGCTGACTAAGTCCCCACTGCACGGTGCGTTCTCTCTTATCCATATCTGACGTTGGCGCCATTATTACCCCCCTGGGACAGGTGAGACCTCAGAGGCTCAGCGGTGGCTCAGGACTTGCTCAGAGCGGCTCAGCCACCGGAGGTCACAGGAGATTTAAGCCCAGGTCTGCCTGAGACCTAGACCCCAGCTCATAACCATGCAGGTGTGCTTGAAGGGCTTGGGGTGATGAATGACAAAGACAGGGAGAGGGGCTGGTATTTGTTGAGCTCCTACTGTTTACCTGCATCGACTCATCCCACCCTCACGGTGTCCATGAGGTAGGCCTTATCAGTGCCACTTTACAGTGGAGGACGTGAGGCTCAGAGGCGAGGCTCGGGGAGGCCAGGGGGTGGGCCCCGCAACTCCGAGGACCCCAGGGCCTGTGCAGCTGTAGCTGTCCTGTCTCGAGCATCTGTCCTGGGTACAGTCCTACCTAAGAGTCTTCCTCGGCCCTTGCCAGTCCACTGGCTGAAGCCCCAGGCTCTGAGGCTGCGCTGGAACCTCCAAGCCGGCAGCCTCCCCCACCCCCACCCCCACCCCAGCCAGAAGACACTACTCAACATTCCCAGAACCGCTTTCTCAACCTCCCACAGCCTTGGCTCACAGGCCCACCCCACTTCCACACCCCAAGGCCTCTTTCAAGGCTCACCCCCCCAGGCCGCCTCCCCAGACTGCCCCACCTCTCCCCAGCCCTGCCTCAGCCTCTCCTCCCACTCTGCTCCTGGCCCCCTGCACCCCAGTCCAGCACCCCGGAGGCACAACCCCCCTGAGCAGCCCGGTCTCTTCCAAGTCCTGGCGCTGGGATTTAAACGCCCCCACATCACACTCTTGTCTCCTGCTGACCAGGCCTGCAGACGGGGCGCTCACCTCCTGGCCACATCACTCAGCCTCCGGCACCTCAAACCCACCGCCACCCACAGCGACTTCCGTCTGCTCACCACCACGGGCAGCACCACACCCCCCGCCGCTCACTGAGGACTGGAGCTGCTTCCCCACCCCCGACCCCTCCTCCGTGGAGCCCCCTCTGCCATCCCTGGTCCCTAGGGTCCCCAGGATCTTCCCCCCCGGGAGTGGCTACGTGGCCTCTGGACAAGTTCTGCCCCCTCTCTGGAGCCCAGATGCTCTGATTCTAGGGTAGCCAAGAGACCCACTTCCCAGCATTGCTCTGCAGACTAAAAGTCTATGTAAACCTTTACCTTGAATACAGTAGGGGTCCATTTAGTGCATGTTTCCTCCCTTGGCCTTTGTAAATGCTTACTGAGCCCTGCGAAGATTAGGAGTACAGCTCTAAAGGCCTTGATTTTTTTGTTTTGTTTTTGTACTGAGGATTGAACGCAGGGGCATTCTACCTCTGAGCTACAACCTAGCCCTTCTTATTTATTTTTTTGAAACAGAGTCTTAGCTGGGCGTGATGACACATGCCTGTAATCCCAATACTTGGGAGGCTGAGACAGGAAGATCATAGTTCGAAACCAGACTCAGCAATTTAGTGAGGCTCTCAGCAACTCAGCAAGACCCTGTTTCCAAATAAAGAGTAAAATAGGGCTGGGGGTGTAGCTTAGAGGTAGAATGCCCCTGGGTTCAATTCCAGGAAGGAAGGAAGGAAGGAAGGAAGGGAGGGAGGGAGGGAGGGAGGAAGGAAGGAAGGAAGGAAGGAAGGAAGGAAGGAAGGAAGGAAAAGAAACAGGGCCTTGCTAAGTAGCTGAGGCTGGCTGCGAACCTGGATCCTCCTGTCTCAGCCTCCCAAGTACCGGGATTCCAAGCGTGCGCCACCACGCCTGGCTGAAGACCTTGATTTGAATCCTATTCCTCATTCACTATGTGGCTGAGAGCAAGTCACCAACTTCTCTTGAGGCCTCAGTCTCCTCATCTGCTAAATGGGAACAATAACAGACCACACAGCACGGAGCTACAGGAACCAGATGAGAAAGCAGGCATCATGCCTGTGTATAAGGTCCTACATGCCAGGCACCCCACCAGAAGGAAGAGGGCTCAGCCCCGACCTCAGGGCTCAGCATCTCCGCCGTCCTTAGCCACTCAGAGCTCCCACCCCAGGCCTCTCTGCAGCCTCCTGGGAAAAGCAGAAATTCAGGGAGCCGAGACACTGGTAGAGGAAAGCCCTGGAATAGCCTGTCTGCACTGGACAAGGCCCCATTGGCCTAGAGTCCACGTTGAATGTCTCTGTCACCCTCCCGTTGAACAACCAGCTCTCCAGAGAAAGCCAGCCAGAAGAGGCCCAGCTCTGGAGTAGGGACCTGTGACAGGATGAGCAGGGCCCTTTGAAAAGAAGGAAAACTTGGAATTCCTGAGCTGCGCCATGGGCCCAGAGCATCATCGTTACAATAAGGCTGTGGGCAGGAATTACCTCCATTTTATTTATTTATTTATTTATTTATTTTTTTTTTTTTTTTTTGCGGTACCGGGGATTGAACCCAGGGGCGTTCTACCTCCGCGCTACACCCCCGGCCCTATTTTTTATACTTTATTTTGAAACCGGGTCTCACGAAGTTGCGGAGGGCCTCACTAAGGAGAGAGAGAGAGAGAGAAAGTACTGGGATTACAAGCGTGTGCCACCACGCCCGGCTCCCTCCATTTTATTTTATTTTTTTCGGTACTGGGGATTGAACCCAGGGGCATTCTATCTCCGGGCTACACCCCCAGCCCTATTTTTTATTCTTTATTTTGAAACAGGGTCTCACTAAGTTGTGAAGGCCTCACTAAGTAGCTGAGGCTGGCCGCGAACCCAGATCCTCCAGTCTTAGCCTCCCAAGTACTGGGATTACAAGTGTGCGCCACCACACCCGGCCAGGATCAGGATTTAAACCCAGGCTCATCTTACCCCACAGCCTGTGCTCAGCCCGAGCTGCCTGAAGTCCGCGTGTGATGGGGGAGCAAGTGCGGGGGTGGGGAGGGCAATGAGTGAGGCTCTGAATTCAGACTTGCGTCTATGGGACCCAAGATCAGTGCAGAGCTGCCCAGGGCCTGGGCGGGGGGTGGGGCTGCCCAGGGGTCTGGAGCAGGAGGCGGGGGCCTGGAAGGAGTTAATTGCCTGAGGGGACTGAGTGAATCAGCCGCTCCAAAGGGCTGAGATGGAAATTCCCTGTGCATGGCGTGTGGTCACCCAGAAAAGGGAAACGGTGCTTTTCGGAACAGAGGATGGCGGGGGCTGGAGCCTGGGAGCAGATGCCTGCACGGGTGGGGCTGGCAAGGGTATTGTGACCAAGGAGGCCTGGCCTCTGGGTCTGTTTCAGGCCCTAGGAGACAGGAGGGTGTTGAGGAGCCACCAGGCTGGGACAGGACTGGTCATGCTATGGTGTGTCCATGGGCCTTGACGGATGGGTAGGAGTTCCCCAGGCCCAGAGCAGAGAAAGGCACTCGTGGCCATGGGGACTGCTGAAGCCATGGCACGGGGATGTGACTCAGCATGGAGCGCCCTTCCATCCCGCTTTTGCTGCAGAACTCCTCATGACCTTCAGGGCCCATCCAAAGTAGCACCTCTCCCTCCCAGGCAGCTGCCGTGGCTCTTCTCTGGTTCCAGGGTCTGTTTCTCTCTAGAGGCCCTTGCAACTTTGGAACTCATCTGCCTTCCCCAGAGGACTCTGGATTCCCCAAGGTCAGGGGCAGTGTCCTAGCTGTAGAGACAGCTAACAGCTAACAGGGGGCTACCTCATCAGGGCTGGCCCCCTCCCTGGTCAGTGTTTGGGACAATTCACAAAATCAGAATCTGAGGCTCAGAAAGGCCCGGTGTAAGCCAGTGGACCAGCCGGCTGTGGCGGACAGGAGCCCTCAGCCTGTCCTCAGCTGGGATGTGGCGAGATGGGAGGAACGGGGCAGGGCAGGGGGACAAGGACGGGGCCACTGGGCCCTGACAGCTGTGGTGCGTGCTCTGAGGCCTGCTTCCTCCTTGAGCTTCAAGCCAGCCCATCTCAGAGCTGGGAAATGTCTGTCCTCCCAGGAGAGAGACCGAGACACACGATGGAGCGAGGGGCAGTCAGAGGAGAGAGAAGGGTGTGGGTCTTAGATCTTTCTGATGGAATCTAGGCTTTCAGTCCAGACACTTTCTAGCTGTGTGGCCTTAGACACGTGGCTACCTCTCTGACCCTCAGCTTCCATTTTTATGACAGAGGTAAAGGAAGAGTCTTGTTTTGAGGACAAAGTAATCTGACTGGACTGTCTGTCCACTATCAGCAATGGTCGTCTGTTGTCTCTCCTTGGCGCCTACGCGGTGTCGGGTTGTGGTCTGTCCCGGTCAAGTCTGCACCGCGCAGGGGCCTATGACCCACACCATCCTGACGGGGGGCAGACTTCTGACTCGAGTAGAGCGATGGCCATGGCCTCCTGCCCAGAAGCAAGCCCCATGAAGACCCCGGGTCTCCGGTTCCACCAGAGCACGCTACATCTCTTGACCCCCCGCGTGTGTGCTGCTAAGGGAAGGGCACCCGGAGAAGTCACCTTTAGCCAACGACCAGCACCGTCATGGCAGCCGTCGGGGCTGGAGCTTTTCCAAGCACAAAGGGGAACTGAGAACTGTGGGAATGTGCCTTGTGCAGGCCAGGGTGGGCTGGGTCCAATGGGAGGGGGCCACTCCAAGGAGCGCAGACTGATGGGGTCCTGGGGCAAAGAGAAGAGGACCCCCAGGCAGGTGACCGTGGGCCTGAGGGTCACCATGAGCTGCTTGCAGGCTGTCCGGAGCTGGCCGCGGCGGGAGGTTGGGGAGCCATGTGGGGAAGGAAAGAGGAAGCCATGGAGAGGGGGCTGGGCCACTGGGGACGGAGTGGGAGTGGGGGCAGGGGGCCTGGAGCCACTGGGGCCGCAGTCACTTCACTTCTCCGGGTTTCGGTTTGTAAATAGCTGCAGGCTCCGTGCAGACGGGATGGCCCTGGCCCTTCTGTGGCCTGTGTCCAGGGAGACCTGGACTGGGGAGCTGCAGCTGGAACCTGGGGTTTGGGGACCTGGGAGGCATCCAGCCCAGCCAGCCTTCAGCCCAGGCGGGTGGGTTCTGGTGGGCCCGGCTCTGGACAGCCCGACCTGTGGTCACTGAGGTAATGCAGCTGGGCTGGAGGAGCTGCAGAACTTGATGACTTGGCCACATGCAGCTTATTTATAACTGGGCCTCAGTGGCCAGGAGCAGCTGCGGTGCCAGCTCAGCACACAGGCTGGCAGGGCACAGGGTGGCCCCTCAGCCTGGGCCTCAGGGTCTGGGGGTCCACAGGGCCTCTTTGGCTAGGACAGTCCCTGTGCCATGATGGGCAGGTCTTGGGATTTAGGGGGTCCTAGGAGTCACCTGTGGGGTGGGCATCCCAGAACCTCCTGAACTAAGGGGGTGGCTGAACTCAGTCAGTGGACCGGTCAGTCCCCAGGGCGTCGGGCCTCGGCCTTCCTGCAGAGACTCTTCCTGCAGAGCCAGATGCTGTCAGCAAACTCCACAAGAAGCAAAGTCATCTCCCTCCCCTTCTTGCAATATCAGCTTAAAAACAAGAAAGATTCGGCAAGAATTTGCTGAAGCCCAAGGCCTGACCCTAACGGTGACCCTGCAGGCAGGAGGGCAGGTGGGGACAGCACAGGTCTCCAGAGGTTCCTGCCTCACACTATGCGGGCCTCCATGGCCCTGCCCCCACCCTGCACATGACCACCAGTCTTCCCTTTTTTTGGGGGGATACTGGGGATTGAGCCCAGGTACAGTCTACCACTGAGCTACATTACATCCCTAACCCCCTCTTTTTTGTACTAGGGATTGAACCCAGGGGCATTCTACCTCCAAGTTACACTCCTAGTCCTTTTTGTCTTATTTTGAAATGGTCTCACTAAGTTGCTAAGAGTCTCACTAAGTTGCTGAGGCTGTCCTCAAACCTGCAATTCTCCTATCGCAGCCTCCCAAGTACTGGGATTAGAAGCATGCTCCACCATATCCAGCTCCCAACCCCCTTTTTAGAAAATTATCATTTGTTTTGAGACAGGGTCTCGCTAAATTGCCCATGCTGGCTTCGAACTTGCAATCCTCCTGCCTCAGCCTCCTGAGCAGCTAGAATCACAGGTGCGCACCACCGTACCCGGCTACCAGTCTTCCTTCTGAGGAAGAACATGAGGGGGAGTCAGACCCTTTCCTATCATTTGCACGGATAGAGGTTCCTAAAAACTTTCTCCCATGTTTGAGTCCTTCCAGATCAACCTGTTACCCACTATTGTTCCTCTGTCCCCAACACCCTGTCAGTCAAAATTGGACCTGGCTTTCCGGCCACCAAGCCTTGCTCCAGTCTGCCCCTCTCCCGGCATGTCCCTTCCTACCCCTCCCTGGCCTCTCTAATACCCCTCCCTGTCAAGGTCCACAGCCGGTCCCACCTCTGAGGAGCCCAGCCTCGGTGCTGTCCCCCAAGCTTAGGCTCTTGACATGAAAAGCTCGATGGAGGGACAGAAATAGGCAAGAACATTCACATCCCAGTGCCATGATATTACACAAAGGGGGACACCAAGGCCCGGGGTGGGCCAGAGATGGCCGATGACATTCAGCAAGCGAAGGACAGAGCCACATGCCCTGACTCGCTGCCAGGAGCGCTCACCCTGCCCTCTGACCTCCTGGACCACTGCTTGGCCCATCCTCTTGGTGGAAGGGAAAGGGTGGGGGGCTTGGTGCCAGGAAGCTGGGGCCACCCACTGCCCAGGGCTGGGGCTGGGGGTGGGCCCACTTGGGCCCCTCTGGGCAGGCAGGGTGCCCGGTCTGGAGACGCCCAGGCTGCAGCTGCCCCTGTTTCCACATCGGCAGCAGCGAGGCCGGCGCCTGAGAAAACAGGAAGCGCCCGGTCACCACAGGAAGCGTATGTGCGCCACCTCCCCACCCCCGGCCCATTGCAAAACGCCAACAGCCCATTACCACAGCCACCGCACAGGGCTGGGAAAGGCGCCTGCCACCGCGCCCGCCGCTGTGGGGAGCTGCATGCGGGCTCTGGCCCTCGCCGGCCAGGCCCTGGGTGATGTCCAGCTGTGGCCTCGAGGGGCCCACCTGGAGTCTCCCTGGGGACTCGCGCCTCAGGCCTTCCCGCCTCTGGGTTCTAGGCTGATCCCCAGACCGCCCAAGCCAGGCCTACTTTGGCCACCCTTAAATCAGAAGACGGGGTCAGGGGTCACAGGGAAGCCATTTCTCTGACAGCGTTTAGCATTTGAGGACTGTGCCCAGCCTTTGGACCATGACAAGGCCCCGTTCCCAAGCCTCACTGCAGCCGTTGGCCCAGAGCCCGCCACCCCCATGACCCCAGGGAGCAGCACTGCCAAGCCACACCTGCCTGGCCTCTGCCTAGCCGAGACTGCCACCCTGGGGTCCCACCTTCCAGAGGCCTGGGCCTCTTCCCATCCTACCCTGCCTGCCCTACTCACCTCTCGATGCTGGCCCCCAGGCCCTGCCCTTGGAAGGAGATGGGAGTCCAGCAAGGCGGAGGCCCGGTGCCCGGGGAGCCCTGTGTTCCTCCAGCCCCAGGGGACAGCAAGGAAAAGAGAAGAGAGCAGAGCATTTCATGGCTATAATAAATCAAAGGGGGAAGTCAGGGCAGGAGAAATAAGAAACTTCCCTAGCCTGGGCACGGGGACCTGCCAGGCAGTGGGCCCCAGACGCCCCGGGGCCTTTCCTCCTTCCTCCTGCCTCCCTGGCCAGCCCAGATCTCGCCTCAGGCCTAGGCACCCCACCTTCCCAGAGCCCCCTCCCTGGAATCCCATAACCCCATTTGCTGCACTCCCCGGGCTGGGTGCCTCTGGTCTCTGGGCCTGAGATTCTTCCTAGGAGGCTCAGAAATCCCCGGGGCTGTGTGCTGGTCAGAGGAGGTGAACGTCGGGCTGCCCAGCAGAGGCACGAAGATGATTAGTGCCCACTCTGGACTGAGGATGCTCCGGGACAGGAGGGACAGGGCGTCCTGAGAATCGCAGCCAGATTGTTGGGGCTGGCTGGACAAAAGCCTGTGAGAGAAGAGGAGTAGGCCAAGGACTGGAGTGGAGGCGGGGCTGGCCCCGGACTGTGACCACAGGCAGGACATTTATTTATGTATGTATGTGTTTGTTTATTTATTTATTTATTTATTTATTTATTGCGGTATGGTACTGGGAATTGAACCCAGGGGCATTCTACCTCCGAGCTACACCCAGCCCTATTTTTTATTCTTTATTTTGAAACGGGGTCTCACTAAGTTGCGGAGGGCCTCACTAAGTAGCTGAGGCTGGCGGTGAACCTGCGATCCTCCTGTCTCAGCCTCCCAAGTACTGGGATTACAAGCGTGCGCCACCACGCCTGGCAGGCAGGACCTTTACATCAGCCCTGGCCCTGCTCCCAAATGGTGCAGGTGCAGGATACACACAGCCACCGGATGTACCCACGGCGTGGCTCCCTGGAATACCCACTCAGGTAGAAGACTGAGAAGGGCAACTCTTTTTTTTAAAAAGGGGGGAGAACCCCACATATTCATGCAAACTCGTATGAATTTCTAAGGTACAATAAGAAATTTCAAAAAAAAACTGGGCTAGTTTTTGGGCCCACTATGAACCATGCCCACCCTGTGCCCATGCCCAGGAGACCCTCCTCCTGCTCCTCAGCTGTGGGAGTGCATGGGTGGAGGCTCCAGATACCTCTACTTGGAGCCCTCCTGAGACGGTGAGCTCACTCCCTCACCCGGATCACTGTGAGCCACCTCTCCCAGACCTGGGTTTCCTGGTGAGACCTGGACAGCCTCCAGCTGGAGCTCTTGGGGGACAGTACAGGCACTGGGGTCCCTCCGAGCCTTGTTTTCTTCATCAAGAACCAAGATCACACCACTTCACTATGGAGCCAGACGCCCCAGAGCATGTGTAGTGTGTGACCCTGGGTAAGAGGCTTCACCTCTCGAAGCCTCAGTTTCCCCATTTGGAGAGTGGGAGAGAATGCCCAGCCCTAAAGTGTGCAACGAATGGGGCCTCAGGGTGATCCTGTTCCAGCATCACACGCAGTCCCCCTCCTGCCTCCTCCCAGGAGTCCTCACTTCCTCCTTCCTCTCCTTCTCACCTGCCCCAGTCAGGTGAGAACCTCAGCACCCTGCTCTTCTCTGAGCACCCCAGGGCCCCTGGCCTGACTCTGACCCGTCCTGGTCTGGGAGAGTGCTGGAGCTGTGCTTCTCAGCCCCCACCCAAGGGGCTCCCTGCCTGGAACAGAGACCTAGGAGGCCCCAACTTCTTTTTTTTTTTTTTTGTACTGAGGATTGAATCCAGAGGCATTCTACCTCCAAGCTACACCCCAGCCCTTTTTTTTTAAAGTCTTGCTAAGTTGCTGAGGGTCTCACTAAGTTGCTGAGGCTGGCCTCAAACCTGTGATCCTCCTGTCTCAGCCCCCCAAGTACTGGGATTATAGACATGCACCACTGCACCCCGGAGGCCCCAACTTCTCTCCTGGCAGGACTCCCCACTTCTGCTCACATACCTTATCAGCCAGGACTGTTTTAACACCTGGTGGCATTCACCAGGCACTTTACATACATGACATCTTTGTGTGTGTGTGTGTGTGTGTGTGTGTGTGTGTGTGTATGTGTGTGAGTGATTGAACCCAGGGGC
>PVJS01051014.1:0-14116 GCA_004027185.1 Glis glis | reverse complement strand
AAATGTTCAACATCATTTGCAATCAGAGAGATGCAAATCAAAACTACCCTGAGATTTCAACTAACCCCAATTAGAATGGCAATCATTAAAAACACACAACAACCACTGCTGGTGAGGATGTGGAGAAGTAGGAACTCTAATACAGTGTTGGTGGGATTGCAAATTATAGCAACCACTTTGGAAAACAGTGTGGAGGATCCTCAGAAGAGTGGGAATGAACCTACCTTAATACCCAGCAATACCACTTCTAGGCATCTACCCAAAAGATCTTAAACCAAACTACCAGACTAATGCATGTGTATCTATGTTTATAGCTGCACAATTCACAATTGCCAAACTTTGGAACCAGCTAAGATGCCCATCAACTGATGAATGGATTACAAAACTATGGGATATGTACACAATGGAATTTTACGCAGCCATAAAGAACAACAAAATTACATCATTTACCGGGAAATGAAGGGAACTGGAGAACATTATGCTAAGTGAGATTAGTCAGTCACAAAGAGTGAAAAGTCAGATGTTCTCCCTAATATGTGGAAGTTAGGGAGAATGGGACTTAGAAGGGACTCCCGACAACGGAGAAAACTTTAGAAGAGCAAGAAGGGGACCTAACTGAAGGAGATGGGAGGGGGGAAGAAGGAAACCCACTAATGCACACGACGTATGTACACAAATTTATCAGAGTCAATCACTATGTTGAGCACGGAAAGCAGGGTCAGGGGAGGGAATAGGGTGGGATTTGAGGGAGGGCTAAATGAGCAATGTGTGCATGCATGCTTCTGCTACCCTGACACTTACCAAAATGTATAATTACAATGCACCAATAAATGAATATATTTTAAAAAAAGTGTCCCATAGATTTTGGTATGTCGTGTCTCTATTTAGGTTTAATTCTAAGAATTTTTTTATTTCTCCCCTTATTTCTTCTCTGATCCATCCCGCATTTAAGAGGTGTATCGTTCAGTTTCCATTTTATTTATGTAATTTCTTTTCTTTTTTTTTTTGCAGAACTGAGGATTGAACTCAGGCACATTCTACCTCCGAGATACACCCCCAGCCCTATTTTTTTTTTCTTTATTTTGAAACAGGGTCTCACTAAGTTGTGGAGGGCCTCACTAAGTAGCTGAGGCTGGCTGTAAACCTGCGATCCCCCTGTCTCAGCCTCCCAAGTACTGGGATTACAAGTGTGCGCCACCATGCCCAGCTTATTTGTGTAATTTCTTTTGGACTTCCTGTTGTTGATTTTTACTTTCATTCCATTATGATCTGAAAAGATGCAGGGAATTATATTACATTTTTTTTAATTTGCTGGTACTTGCTTTGTGGCCCAGTATGTGATATATTTTGGAGATGGTTCCATAAGCAGCTGAGAAGAATGTGTATTCTACTGTTGTTGGTTGGAATATTCTGTATGTATCTATTAGATCCATTTGGTTTATAGTGTTCTTTAGGTCTGTAAAGTCTTTACTCCTCTTTTGCCTGGAAGATCGATCTAGTGATGTGAGCGGTATCTGTTTGAGACCAGATGTCCTGAAGAGTTTGTTTTATAAACGTGGGTGCACCCACATTTGGAGCATAAATGTTTACTATCGTTATATCTTCTTGTTGGATTGTTCCTTTTATTAATAAGAAGTGGCCTGCTTTGTCTCTTCTGATATGTTTTAACTTAAAGTCTGCTTTGTCGGACATGAACGTTGCTACCCCTGCTTGGTTTTGGTCTCCATTTGCATGGTATATCTTTTTCTACCCGTTCACCTTTACCCTATGGATATCTCTGCCTGTAAGGTGAGTTTCTTGCAAGTAGCAAGTAGTTGGACTATGTTCTTTAATCCACATTGCCAGTCTATACCTTTCAATTGGGGAGTTTAGACCTTTACTTGGCTATTTTATACAACCTACCATGTTCTGTGCTCTAGCCACAATAATTTCCACATGCGAAATATGCCCCCTCCCCCATACCCCAGGCCCTCTAATCCTATATCTCTTGATTCTGGGATTCTTCCTGTAGCAGTTGGCTTTTGCCGCATAAGAGATGAGCCCAACACTTAGAAGCTTTCAACAACAGCCATTTATTTATATCCATTCTTTGGATTGGCAGTTTGGGCTGGGTTCAGTTGGGCAGATCTGCCAATCTGGGCCAGCATGGCTGATCTCTGCTGGTGCTCCCTCATGCACCAGTGGTCAGCTAAGTGTCCCACAGGGAGCCTCAGTGCTCTTCCACATGGCCCCTTACTCTTCAGCATGCTCATCCACATAATAGCAGCATCCTAAGAGAAGCAAGAAACACAAATCCCAATGTGCTGTCACTTTTGTTCAAATCTCTGCTTATGCACAATGGCTAACATCCCACTGGCCAAGAAAGACTTATGGCAGAGCTTAGAATCAGAATAGACAAGTAGTGGAAACAACCAGTGAGGGGACATGGATGCAGAGAGGGGAACAAGTGATAATTTTGGGCCTCAGTGCAGTCTTGTGTACCTTCCCTGGCTGTTTGATCTTCCTGTTTGCTGTTCTCTGGATTATTCCTCGTCTTTGACTGACCATATTCTTTACATCCTTCTAACTCCCATTCAAAGCCACCCTCTCCCAGGCATATTTCCTGATTCACATCACCATCCCCTTCCCCCACCACACACATACCCACTACACACACCCATCATCACCAGGCTGGAGGAGCCTGAAAGCCTGCTACCATCTTCAGGCACTTAGCATAGTGTATTTATGTGCAGGGGAATGTTATCTCCTTTCTCGAGTGGTGAGTCACCGAAGAGCTGGTCCCTTGTGTGATCCATGCTTTAGCCCTCCTCTGTCCCAGTGCCCAACATATATGAGATGTCCTTATGATCTGAGGACGTCAGTCCTGAACAAGCCAAAGACTGCAGAAGACAATTCAGTAGATCCAAGAAACACCCTTCAGAGAGAGTGACCTTCCAATCAGGAAGTCTGTGCCCCCCCCCAAAGCAGCTGACAGGAAGTGACAGAGAAGAGCCAGGAGAGCAGGAGTTAGGAGACTAAATAAAGAACAGGGCTCAGCCCCTGCCACAAGTCAACTGGGATAGAAATCAGAGAAATGGGGAGAATCTCCAAAAAACTTCCCAAGAGATCAGTCCAGATTTAGAGTGAGCTAAGTAGGACAACAGGTAAGCCATCCCCCAACTGGTAATGAGTAAGTGTTCCAGTTAGATTCTGAGAGTTTTTGCAGGGGCCTTACTCTATTGGTATTTAAGGTTTGCACATTAGTAATGCCTTCACCGGACCCGAGTTGCCGTGGCACACAGGAGTGTGCATTCACAGCTCACAGATACAGGGGCCTAAGGAGCCAGCAGCTCTCCCCACAAGGCAAGTCTGCACGGAGCCTGGCAGCTGACCAACTCCCTGAGAATCCGCTGGACACTGGCACACAGTGCACTGTGGGCAAAGTGACTTGTGGTTACACTGAGAGTAGAAGGTGTGGGACACGAATGACTAACAAATGTCAGTCTGAAGGAATCCTAAAATGTTAGGGAGAGCCATCTTGGTGTATTTCCTGCCACACACACATTTGTGCACACACGTCCTGAACACACGTGAGGGAGGGGACATTCTCCCTCCTGTCAGAAACCAGGGGCTTGGTCCAGCAGCCCTTCTCACCTACGTGGGTGGAAGACGTAAATGAGACATCTTTGTGCCCCCCAACCTTCCCTAACACAGACTCTTCAGCCAGTCCAACTCCCTTGAGTTCCAAGTGGTGGAGTAATGCCCCAGAGAGGGGGTGTGGCCACCCCAAATGCCAAAACATGCCAGGAGTACAACCAGATCTCCTGTTCCTGGACCTGAATGCCAGGAGCGAAAGAATGAAAAGGTGCTCATGCAGGTGGGAGGTGGCCTTCAGGCAGTGAGCAGAGGACCCCTCATCAGGAGCTGATCCTAGTATGGTTCTGCTGAGCCCTCCCAATAATATCTCTGGTAATAAAACTCCCCCAGCTCCCAACCCCCTTCTCAGTATGTCAAAACCCTGGACATCTTACAAGGCCCATCTCAAATGCCCCTTCCTCCTTTCATTTTCCCATTAAACACCCTTGCTATGACCCGGACATGAGCCCTCTGGCCCCTCAGGGACTTTGCACTTCATGGCTCAGGTGAGGCTACATATGGAAGTATAGCTAGATTTGCACATATCTTCTTGATGACACTTGTCCATGAACTCCTTACACTCATCCTGTTTCCATTCCCACCCTCAGTGCCCGCTCCAGGACCTGGCTCAGATGTGCCCGACTTGGCTTACTGCCATCCCTTTGCCTTTTCCCACTAGCCCTCCACAACCATCTTGGCTTATCATTGGCCAGCACCAGTATCTTCCCAACAAAGCAGGCACACCTTTCTCTCTCCTTTCTACTCCTCTTGGATTAAAATTAACAGGTCCTTGGGCCTCCTTCTTAGAAACTTCCTGGCCACCCACCACTATCTCAAACAATCCCCAGGACTAGGGGTATTCTCCAAAGCCAAATAGTCCCTTAGCAGATAGGGTGGCATTAATGGACAACACTTCTACCTGTAAAACTCCAGCAAAAGCTCTAATGCTATTCATGTCCCTAGTGCCTGCCATCTGACTCCCCTGGACTGGCAAGCCTTTTCCTGTTTGCCACCAGGCATGCACAACCCTGAAATCTGGACTTTCTTAGAGCTGTCTGAGGCCTTGGGGTACTGTTTCAGATCAAATGTTCCTTCTGAGACTATAAGAACTGGGATTACAAGCTCCAGCCACTCACCAAATCTGCCTATGAAGAATCCGGTTAATGCCAGAATAGCATATACTGTTCCATGAAGCTGGCTCTTTCCTAAAATCCCAGCCCTTTCTATATGGAAACTCAAGAAAAAGCCAATTTTCCCTCAAAATTGGGCACCAGTTTGGTGGACCTTGGGTGCATTTGCACAATCACCAACTGCTGCAAAAATCCTCTAGGTTTTGCCCTTCACTCAGGTTAGTAAAGGCTGAACTGACACGGGTAGTATGACATTGGCACTTGTCCTCTTGTTTTGATTTCCTTCCTGCCTGCTTCATACATGGTGGTGCTTGTGATTTGTACCTCATATCAGACTTTTATGCCATTAACATTAGAAATTAGAAAGTACCTTTTTAAAAGTACCATTGGCACTATTGCCTGAATCTGTTCTTATTGTTAAAATGAAAATTTAAATAGATGGTATTTGAAGTGGTGCATGATGATTGCTGTGTTATCATTTAATATTAATGGTCTTATTTACATAAAGATAGTCTATATATAATCATATAAAATGAGAATAAATACATAAATCCAAATCGCTTTCTGTATACTACTGGAACTGGGATGCTTTCATACACTGTAGCATCTACTCCCGCTCTGAAGAGGAGAGAATGCAAATTAAAGGAGGAAGGAAAGAAGCCCCAAACCCACAAAAGTCGAAAGTGGATGCCTGTGAGCAGTGGTTTCTATGAAGCCTGAAGTGATCCAAGGCAGGCTGATATGAGGCAATTTTACTCTATCCTAAAAAACAACTTAACCGAGTGTTGAATTCAAGATAAGTGCTGCCCCCACCTATAGTCTTACATAGAAAAAGAGGAACAAGAAGCCCAGCATGGTGGTGCACGCTTGTAATCCCAGTACTTGGGAGGCGGAGACCAGAGGATCGCAAAAAAAAAAAAAAGAGGAACAAGAAACCAATAGCTGTGGCTAATAGATTAAAAAGCTAGATCTTCTACTAGATCACAGAAGAAGTCAGAGGTGGCATGTAATGCTAGCAAGTAGATGTGTCTAACCCATGAACTGCCATGCTTCCCCTGCATAGAGATCAGTCATCCATGTGGCCGTATAGCCTGAGGAGTGTGGCTCTCGCTTGGTTATTGACTGCTTCTGAGGTCAGGCCCACCTCCCACCAGCTGCTGGGCAATCCAGAAGGCTGACTCAGCCCCTCACAAGAAGAAGCACCTGTGACCTCCAAAGCCACCGCAAACAAAAGAGAGAGCAGAGGCCAGGTGAGCACGAGCTGGGAAGTCACAGAGGAAGTCTTGAGTGAGAAGGAGGATGGACCCTTTGGCAAAAAAAGATCCAACTCTAAGAGTCTAAGTGCAAGAATCCAGCTCAACAGCTCCAGGAGGGCTGCCTGCTCCCTTTCCCTCCCAGTGTGGATCACTTCTTGCTTGGGGTCACCACAGGTCTAGTGCACACGTTGGTGGCCTTTTTCACTTCCTGCATCTATCTCCCTACTGTGACACCACTATCGCCTACACAACCACCTCAGTACTCTGTTGTCTTCATCTCAACACAATGCCTGTCTTAAAATACCGCTATTATCAATGAGTATTTGTCACATGATAAATCACTTTTAACCACCTGCCCCTTCTATCTCCAGGGCCATTAACTCCTCTGGTAGTCGCTACTCACAGCACCCATTGATTAAGGAGTTTAAGGGGTGTGGTGGGGCACGCTTTGTAATCCTGGTACTTGGAAGGATGAGACAGGAAATCTTGGGTTCGAAGCCAGTCTCAGCAATTTAGTGAGACCCTCAGCAACTTAGCGAGAGCTTGTTGCAAAATAAAATAGAACTACAGGTCTAGCTCAGAGTTAGAATGCCTCTGGGTTCAATCCCTAGTCCAAAAAATATATATATTAATGAGTTTAGTTCTGGACTTAAATATATCTTATCAGATATCTTATCAGATGAGGAGTATCTGGATACTTAAAAGAAATGAAAGCTACTGAATCCAACCTAATCTTTCTACTTATCTACTCACTCAAGAAGAGAAACTATTCTTGTCAAAGAATTATAGTAGAGATTCACATCTACCCCCTTTCCCTCACTCAGAAATCTCTTCTGTCACTCAACATATCTCACCATCAACTGCCCCATGAAGCAGGCCTGACACTCAGGCAGTCCTACGGAGACTCACACCCACCCTGTGCCTTTTCTACGGCACTCATCAGTTGTTGCCTTCTGCCGCACTACTCGTGATCAGACCACAGGTCCTGGTGAGCAGGGCCTGGGTCTGAGTTGTCTGCCCCACCCCCCTCCAACCCCACTCCTACCCTCAGGACTGACTAAAACAGAATAAAAGGAAGTATTGAATGGGGTGAGTTTAACTTCCCAGGATGCCACTCTCTAGGGATGATGCTGGGGAAGGTGGTGCCTGGCTGGCCTGAGACCTCCCCTCCTGGGCTCTTGGCAAGGCCCCAGCTGAATCTCCCTGTCCTCTTGTAATCTCACCACAACTTTTCCAGGTTCATCGTCTTGAGGAAGCTTCTTCTTGTGTCTATCGAGGCAAAGTTGGACAAGACGGTCCTAAACCCCAGAAGTGTGGAGCTGAAAGGTGGCACCCATCCAAGGCAGCCATCCCCTCCCACAGCACACACACCACGTAGACTCCCTGCCTTGGGTGGAATGAGTCAGTGATGGGGAGCTGACACCACTGACCTTGCCAGCTGAGCCTGGGGGCCATTTCTGTAGATTCACATCCGCCCTCTGGCCCAATTCTACTTCCTGGGCTGCACAGAACAAGTCTGCCCCTTTCCCCGGGGCAGCATTCAGATGCTTGGGGACTGCTCTTGCCCTCTTTCCTCTTCTTCCCCAGCCCAGACATCCTCCACTCTCACCATTTTTCAGTTTGTCCCAACAAGGCTGTTGTTTTCAAGTGCTCTTGAGAGAACATCCGCCATGAGGTGAAATCAAATGAGCAGTCATGTCGGTGCTGACCCGACCCCTTGCTGCATCTCAGAGAGAATAAATACTCTCACGTCTCTCCGGTGGTGCAGAAATAATTGGCAAGCGTCACATTCACACACACGCTTGCTCAAATCATGCCAATAAAAGATTGTAAGAGCTTGAAGAGAACATGTAAGGCTTGTGCTTCTGAAGAAAAACAGAAGGTTAGCCCCTAGTTCAGTTGTTATATATTTTTTTCTTTAAATATAAATGAGTGTAGTGTGAGAACACTGAGAGCCAATAACTCACTTGAAAACTTTCCTTTAAGAACTTGGAGCAGGGTCCAGAGGACCAGAATGTGGACCAACCAGGGAACAGACCAGCTCAACAGCTAAAAAGGAAAACTGATGATAGGAAAATTCCCGAAGTGTTCCTGAAGAGGCCTTGCCTTAGTAAAGTGCTTCTTCATTTTGTTCTTCAGACTGTCCCTTTCAGAAAATACTAGAAATTGATCAACAGATCAAATCTCTTAAAAGTGAATTCTTAAACAATACTAGAATCGTTCCCTCCCTTGTTTCCTTCCTCCCTTCCTCCCTGTCTTTGTTCCTTCCTTCCTTTTTCCCTTACTTTATTCCAAAATGTATTTGAAGCCAGGTGTGGTGGCACACACCTGTAATCCTAGTATTTGGGAGGCTGAAACAGGAGGATCGCAGATTTGAGGCAAGCCTCAGCAACTTAGTGAGACCCTGTTTCAAAATAAAAATAAAATCAGGCAGGGGGTGTAGCTTAAGGGTAGAATGCCCCTGGGTTCAATCCCCAGTACCAAAAAACAAAAACAGAACAAAATATATTTGAGGTACCCAGTGCCTCAGTGATTTTGTGGTTTTGTGCTTTAATAGCATTAAATCACTCATTGCTTCACATGAGTGGACCAATATTTGGAGTCCAAAATCTTACTTGTGGTAAAGATTTTAAACCAAAGCTGAACCTTCAGGAATGAGGCCTAACCAGTAATCAAGTTAGATATCACAGCATCAGATTAATTTCAGCCCCACACATCCACTCCCATTGGGTCCTATTAATTTTTTTAAATTGGTATGAAAGTTTTCCCTTAAGTAAACTTTATATAGGCAGATCATAAAGAGGAATGTTTCCTTAATCATCTTTCTAATGAAAAGACTAAGCAAACACATCTCCAAGCCTGTCTCCATCACCTCGTCTTAAATGGAGCCTGTAGTAACTGGGAAAGGGCAATAAAGAACTGAGGACAACCTCTGTGTTCTTGTTTGCTTCTCAGCCTGCGGATGTGCAGGAAATGAGACCATGTGTTCACACCATGCCAACCTAGAGGGCTTTCTAGTTTCATAAAGGGCATTCCTTGCTCTCCTTCCTAAACAGCACAGCACCGGAACCAGCCCCAGCCCCCTTCTATACTGTCTGATGTCAACTGAAGGAGGAAGTGAATTTTACTACCAACTTAAGACTTGGGTAAAGCATGAGTCATTCAAGCAACTCGCACTACATATGTCAAAAACATAGTTGGAAGCCGAGCACAGTGGCGCACACTTTTAATCCCAGTACTTGGGAGGCTGAGACAGGAGGCTTGCAGGTTTGCAGCCAGCCTCAGCTACTTAGTGAGGCCCTCCGCAACTTAGTGAGACCCTGTTTCAAAATAAAAGAATAAAATAGGGAGGGTTGGGGTGTAGCTCAGAGGTAGAATGCCCTTGGGTTCCATCCCCAGTACCACACATGCACACACACACACAAAAACATAGTTTGAGGTGATAAATAGGCCAATTACAGTGATCTGATCATTACATATTATATACATGCACTAAAATGTTGCACTCTACCACTAAAAGATGTACGATAATTGTGTTTTGATTAAAAAGTATATATGATATATACATAATCTCCAGGCCTCTATGAGTCAGGAAAGGATGGACAAGGGGGAGGTGGGGCAGCAAGGAAGATCTTGTGGGTAACGTGCTAACCCTCCTATGTTTTTTTCCAGTGCTCTTCCCTGGACACTATAGCATCCCAGGGTAAAATAAAAAGTCAGCAGCATGTATAGCTTTTCATTACATGTGATGAACACGCCAGGTGAGGCAGTTCTGTGCCTGCCGCTGGATTCACGTCCCGGAGCGGCTCCCAGTGTGTCAGTGCTTCCTGAGTTTATGGGGAAACCACGCCAGACTGGCCCAGAGAGCTGAGGAAGGTGTGTCGTGTGTGTCGCAGAGAGAACCTATCCCTTTCAGGTTGCCCTGACTGTAGTCATTTGCACAGACTCTGCAGTCTGACAGCCATGCCAAGCAGAGGGGGCCTCGTCTTGCCCGCAGAGCCTGGGCAGTGTCTCTGGAGGCCTGAGTTCAAGCCCTGCTCTGGCGCTCACTATGTGTTCTTGGCAAGTCGTGTACCCTCTCTGGGACTCAGCTTCCCTACCTATATATGGGGATGAAAACCCTATGTCCCACATAACTCAGACTCTGTGATCTGGACGTCTCCCTTCCCACTCACCCTGGAAACATTGTCACCAGACAAAGATACCTTGAGAAGCCAGGCGTGGTGGCACACACCTGTAATCCTAGTACTTGGGAGGCTGAGACAGGAGGATCTCAGGTTCAAGGCCAGTCTCAGCAACTTAGTGAGACCATCAGCAACTTAGTGAGATCATATTTAAAAAAAAAATAAAAAGGAATGGGGGTAGCCGGGCGTGGTGGCGCACGCTTGTAATCCCAGTACTTTGGGAGGCGGAGACCAGAGGATCCGGGTTCGCGGCCAACCTCAGCGCGCATGCGCTCGTGATCTATATCTATCTATCTCTCTCTATATATTTATATATATATATATATATATATATATATATATCCTCTCTCCTCTCTCCTCTCTCCTCTCTCTCTCTCCCCCCCCCCACTAGTGAGGCCCTCCGCAACTTCGTGAGACCCGGTTTCAAAAATAAAGCATAAAAAAAAATAGGGCCGGGGGTGTAGCGCGGAGGTAGAACGCCCCTGCGTTCAATCCCTGGTACCGCAAAAAAAAAAAAAAGGAATGGGGGTGTAGCTCAGAGGTAAAATATGCCTGGGTTCAATGCCCAGTACCAAAAGAAAAAAGAAAGAAAAAAGTTATTTTAGATGGGCATGGTGGCCCACACCTGTAATTCCAGTACTTGAGAGGCTAAAACAAGAGGATTGCAAATTTGAGGACAGCCTCAGCAACATAGTGAGACTCACAAACCTAACACTACCCTGTTTCAAAACAAAAAATAAAAAGGCCTGGGGGTATAGGGAGAATGCCCCTCGATCCAATCCCCAGTACCAAAAAAAAAAAAGATACATTGAGCAGCTGACCTCCTTTTTAGGAGGCTGTTGAGCTGAGGTGTGAGAAGAGGATACAGGGTGAGGTGGGACAGGCGTGGGCTTGGCCACCTGCCCGACTCAAGTGCCCTAGCAGCTGTGCCAGAACCCGAGCCATCACTCTGCTCCTTCCAACTCATCGTATCTGTTGTTGGGCTGCCTTCTCTTGCAGCCCCAAACTCTCTAAACCCACCAAACTTGGAAGCTGAATCACTTGTGTCTCTCATCAGTTCGCTTTACCTCTCTGGCTGTCATTACCCCATCTGCAAAGCCCAGATCACACGTCCTTCCCACCAGCTACGGGTCTGCTGTGCGCTGCTGTGGACAGTCATTCTGCACCGACGATCTCCTTGGAGGGCGCTTGCCTTGCTCAGTCACTCGGTGGGAATGAGGTCATTGCTGGAACTGGCAGCTCACACAGCCTTGGGATTGAAGCGAGGCACACCAGACTTTCCACAAAAGCTGCGGAGGCCTCGCGTGCCCACAGGGCCACTGCTGCCCACTGCTGCCAACCTTCCCACCAGCCTCCCTGAGAGGCTGTGGTCATTAGCCAGGCTGTGGAAGTTCTCCAAGTTCATCCCACAGACAGCACTGGGCTTTCGACTACTCCTTTTTGGAAGTCACTCTTCATGGACGGCACCTGCTAAGAACAGGGAGGACACTGCAGTCCCTGAAATGCCCTCCTACTCTTGCCCTCTTTAGTATGTAGGAAGTGAGGAAGCATTGAATATTTCTTAGCTGATCCAACAGTTCTCAAAGAGTGTACAATGGATCCCTGGGGCCCCCAAGAGGACTGTAGGGCCATAGAGTCGAAGATATTTCTTTTTTGCTCTCTCTCTTTTTTTTTTGGGGGGGGGTTACTGGGGACTGAACCCCAGGGTGCTATAACACTGCAATACATCCCCAGCCCTATTTAAATTTTATTTTGAAATGGGGTCTAGCTAAATAGCCCAGGCTGACCTCAAACTTGTGATCCTCCTGCCTCAGCTGCTTGATGCTGGGACAGCAGGTGTGCGCCACCACACTTGCCTATTTTCATAATAGTACAAAGATGTCCCTTGCCTTTTCTCCCTGGATTGACATTTGCAATAACGGTGCAAAAGCAGCAGTGGGTAAAATTGCCACCTCTTTGGCACAAATCAACATAGTGGCCCTATACTGTACTCTCGCCACTGTCTGCTTTACTACCACACACTCATGGTAAAAAAATAAACTTAAATATGCCAGTTTCAGGGAGGGAAGGGGGAGGGAATAGGGTGGGATTGGAGGGAGGGCTAAATGAGCAATGTGTGCATGTATGATGTTGATACCCTGACATATATCAAAATGTATAATTACAATGCACCAATAAATGAAAAAAATATGCCAGTTTCACTTAAGTGTGTCCTTGATGGAACAGAAAGTTATTAACTTTATTAAATCACAGCCTTTGTGGAACACACCATTTAAACTCTCTGTGTGAACGTGAGAACCCATAACTATTTCCCCTGCATATTGACGTGTGATGCTTGTCTAGAGGAAAGAACACTTGTGTGACTACTTAATAGTGAACTTAACTGATCACTTTTTTCAGAAAACACATTTCCATTTAAAAAAAAACAACTGACAGACAAATGATGGTTGTTTAGATGGGGGATCTGGCAGCCATTTTCTCAAAAATGAGTCCCGTGAAAATGTCACTTCGCAGAAAGCAACTGATGGCTGATGGCAGCTGATTTGTTGCCAGTGATAAAAACCTGAGCTTCGGAGTGAGCATCAGAATTTGGGGAAAACTGTGTTTGCCACTGTGAGCTTGATAGCTCCCAAGTACTTGAAGACTTACCCAATGATACTCCCGTGGTGATATTAATGAATGAGTTTTTTAAATATTGGATTGAAATGTGGCAACATTTAGAAAATATATACAACTCAGTGAACCAATATTTTTTGAGTGACTGATGCATGATGTTAGACACTCATGTATGAGTAAAATGTATTCAAAGTACAAGATAAATAAATGCGTGTTAATGTGAGAGAGGGTGAAAAATTCGCTGATAGGGTTTAGACTCCACATTGTAACTAACCTTGAAGAAACTACCGCTTCTTAAGTTTGGGTATGATATCAAACAAGAACACCCATAATTGTCTAAGAAGGATATTAAAACATTCCTCCCTTTTTCTATTTAAGGCCAAATTTTTCTCATGTATTTATTTTTTTCTTTTTTTTTGCGGAACTGGGGATTGAACCCAGGGGCATTCTACCTCTGAGCTACACCCCCAGCCCTATTTTTGATTCTTTATTTTGAATCAGGGTCTCACTAAGTTGAGGAGGGCCTCACTAAGTAGCTGAGGCTGGCTGTGAACCTGTGATCCTCCTGTCTCAGCCTCCCAAGTATTGGGATTACAAGTGTGCGCCACCACGCCCGGTTCCTATTTTATTTTTTATTTTGAAACAGGGTCTCACTAGATTGCTGAGAGTCTCGCTATGTTGTCGAGGCTGCCCTCGAACCTTCGATCCTCCTGTCTCAGCCTCCCAAGTACTGGGATTATAAGCGTGTGCCATCACGCCCGGCTTTCTCATGTATTTCAACCAAAACAACAGATTGAATGGAGGAGAAGAAACAAGACACCTGCTTGATCTATTAAGCCAAACATTAAAGAGATTTGCAAAGATATAAAACAAAACCATTCTTCTCAGTAATAATTTTATTTGAGGAGATATAATTACATTTTATAAAATGTCACCATGTAATGGGTTTATTATTTCACTTTTAAATGAATTAGTAAATTAATATTTGCTAAATTTCTGTTTTAAATATTGACAATAACTATTAACAGATAATTCACACAAGACAAATATATTTGGGATTCTCAGTCATTTCTGTGTGTGTGTGGTACTGGGAATTGAAACCAGAGGCATTTTACCTCCTAGCTACACCCCCGGACCAATTTTATTTCTTATTTGTAAATAGGGTTTCATTAAGTTGCTGAGAGCCTCACTAAATTGCTGAGGCTGTCCTCAAACCTGTGAGCCTCCTGTCTCAGCCTCCCAAGTACTAGGATTACAAGTGCGCACCACCACAACCGGCTCTCACTTTTTTTTTTTTTTTTTTGCGGTACCAGGG
>PVJS01051012.1:0-14126 GCA_004027185.1 Glis glis | reverse complement strand
TAGTGAGACCCTGTTTCAAAATAAAGAATAAGAAATAGGGCTGGGGGTGTAGCTCGGAGGTAGAATGTCCCTGAGTTCCATCCCCAGTACCGAAAAAAATTAAAAAAAATAAATAAAATAAAAAGGGCTGAGCCAGGCGTGGTGGCGCACGCTTGTAATCCCAGTACTTTGGGAGGCGGAGACCGGAGGATCTGGGTTCGCGGCCAGCCTCAGCTTTCTCTCTCTGTCTGTCTGTCTATCTCTCTCTACTTAGTGAGGCCCTCCGCAACTTTGTGAGACCTGGTTTCAAAATAAAGTATAAAAATAGGGCCGGGGGTTTAGCACGGAGGTAGAACGCCCCTGGGTTCAATCCTCGGTACCGCAAAAAAAAAAAAAAAAAAAAGGGCTGGAGGTATAGTTCGGAGATATAATGCTCCTGGGTTCAATCCCCAGTACCAGAAAAATAAACAAAATTTTTTGCAGTACGGGGGAATGAACCCAGGGACATTTCACCTCCAAGCTACACCCCCGGCCCTATTTCTTATTCTTTATTTTGAAACAGGGTCTCACTAAGTTGTGGAGGGCCTCACTAAGTAACTGAGGCTGGCCGCGAACCTGTGATTCTCCTGTCTCAGCCTCCCAAGTACTGGGATTACAAGCGTGTGCCTCCACACCTAGCTAAATAAATAAAATTTAAAAAAGAGTTGGGGATGTAGCTCAGTGGTAGAGCACCCCTGGGTTCAACCCCCATAACCATAAAAAAAATAAAACTAAACTAAAACCACTATCCTATCGTCTCTAAATGTTCCTGACTATGATGGTGCCAGGGCATGACTGCTCTGCCAAGGAAACAAAATCTGTGGGTGCTTTTTTTGGGGAAGGGTTGTCTTGAATTCCTAGAGCATTGAAAACAGTCTCCCGGGGTGGCAGCCATCAAATATTGCAACACTACCGAATTGAATGTGGCTGTGACCACACGAGGAAACCAGACACAGCAGTGACACGAGCATGTGAAGTATGCAATTTCACTTGTGAAGTCTAAGAAAACTAATTCGTGGGGCAGAGGTCAGAATGATGGTTACCTTGGAGAGTGCCAACTGAAGAGTGGCGCCCATCAGCCCCGCCCACTGCTTTTGTGCCACACGGAACATCCTAGGTCTAGACTTGCCTGCATGTCTTTATGTGGAAGCACAGCCACGGGTGAAAATTCACTGAGCTGTGTACTCAAGATGTCTGCACTTTACTGTAAGATATGCCCCCGATGTCCCAAAGCACTTGCATGACTAGAGTCTGTGTCCACATGCTTGGGGACTAACGCTCTCCTCAGTCTCCAGGCACTTGATAAAATGGACTATTCCAAATGAAGAGCTGGCTTCTTACAATCAAGCCCTGTGGGTCCAGGCTAAAACTCCCTCGTATCTTCCACCATGTCTTCCTTAATTGTACACACAGCCTTGCGTGTTTTCTCCTTGCAACACTACACTCAAGAGACGGGTTAATGTGTAAGTCATTTCCTAATGAATAAAACTTTGTTTCATTTTTACTTAAAAAAGGGGGTGGGAAAGGCTGGAGCAACTTGAAATGATGAGAATGTGAAATGGTGAAAATAAAACAGTAGCCCTGGGGGCAGGACCCAATGGCTCATAGGCCCTTCTACTCGGCACTTCCGGTTTGGAAGTTGGTTTTCTACATCCGGGACCTTTCTCTTCCAACAGGAAGCCCCGGTCCCTATCAGGACTCCGGCAGCTGTTAACCTGGACTGGAGCCAAAGAAAAGTAGTCCCCTGACCCACAGGGGTGGCCAGGGACATTTTGGCAGTGTTGCTACCTGGGACCACAGCCTCCAGAGGTGACTGCCAGGAGAGTGACCACCGGGACATGTGAATGGCACGAGCGGTGGCCGCTAGGAAAGCGATGAAAGGGGTGACCATCAGGAGTGAAGGCCACGGGTAGTGACCGCCAGGAGGGCCCTCCCGCGGCCCCCGCCCACCCGCAGTGCCGGCCTGCCGAACTCGCCGAGACCCGGCTCCACATGCACCCGCTTGGTACACGCAACTCAGATCTGAAGCCAGAGCCCGGGAGGGAATTTAAGAAGGAAGCCGCCCGCCACAGCTGTCTCCGATTGGTTGAGCCCGGATGAGGCCGCGGGTAATTGGCTTGTGCCTTCTTCCGCCGCCGGGTGGCTGGGCGATGCGACTGGTGCAGACGCGCAGATACGCCCACCAGCCCCGCCCACCCCAACGTCACTACCCGGCGTGCCTCGCGCCGGCCTCCTCCGCTTGGCCGGCCCAAGATGGCGGTGCAGGAGTCGGCAGCCCAGCTGTCCATGACCCTGAAGGTGCAGGAGTACCCGACTCTCAAGGTGCGTGCTGCGGCCCGGCCCGGCTCGGCGCCGCGCCTCCCGTCCGGATCGCAGGGCGTGGTGGAGGCTGGGTGCGGACGGGCGGCGGGGTCCGGGGGCGGGGTCCACGGGGGACGGCGGGCCGAGGCCGGGAGGGTCTGGGGGCTATGGAGGCCGGCGGTGCGGAGGCGGCCGGGGCCGGCCGCGGTTCAGGGGCCTGGTGGGAGGGTCCACGGGGACCCCCGGGATGGCGGGGGGCCGGGGTCTGGAAGCCGCGCCCCCACCGCCCGGGCCTCGGAGCGCGACGGCGGCCCTGAGTCCGAGGGCGTGAGCGGCCCGGCGATTGCCCGGGCGGGGGGCGCGTTGGGGGCTGGCGTTGCGGGCGGGGGCCGCGTCGGCGTCCCGCGTCCTCCCGGAAGCTCCGGCTGGGGCGTGGCGGGTTGGACTCCCGGCACTAATTAGGGGCCGTTGCGGAGCCCCAGCCACCGAGTGGCCGCCTGCTTCGCTGGGCGTCTCCACACTCCAAGTGCAGCTCCTGCCCTCGGCTGCCGGAGGCGTGACCTTGGGTGGTCGCAGTGCCGGGTCTCTTTCCTTGCAGCGAATGTGCGCCCCTGGCAGAAACCTGGTACTGACTCTTTAGTTACTAGAGGGTTTGATGGTGCCCAGTGAACTATAGGGAAGCATCCGGGAAGAAATCCCTTCAGAGACCAAGGTCGGACGTTCCTAGGAGAGCCGGCAGAGCTTTGGGATTCTGCATTCCTTTCCCGAAGGCCGGGTGTCTTTTCCCCGCCCAGAGCACCCTGCGACACCGTTCATCTCAGTGGTGACAGGTGGTGGTGGATGCAGTACGGCCCAATGGCTGTGGGTGCCCTCAGCCCAAGTCATTTTAGGCGAGGACTGAAGAGCATAGGCTCTGAGCCGGTATGGACTCGAATCCTGCCCCCTTACCAGAGGAGGTGGGGGTGGGGGACGGGAGCTGCTTGATTCTGACCGTGTACCCTTATCAGATGCGAGCCTGGTAGCACCTGTGTTCCATAGGAGAGAACCGGTGACCACATACCCTCGGGGAAGGTACCTGTTGGCATAGTCACCTGTGGTGTCTGACTGCCCTGGTGTAGTTGGTCCTCACAGGAAAGCTGAAACAAGGCTGAGTCCTTCTCATCAGCGGTGAGCACTTGAGTTTTTTTGTTTGTTTTGTTTTGTCTTTTTATACTTAAGTGATTTCCCTTTGTTGAGAAATGAAAACCGTGCAGCTCAGCCTGATCTGTACTGCTGCACCCTGCCACCACAAGTGGGGGACCTTTAGCCACTGACCTTTAGCCCCATTCCGCAGCTCTGGGTCTGTGTTCGAATGGCCACACGAGGAGGTTTGCAGACCAGAACTGTGGCAGTGGTCTTTGGTCTCACTGGTGAATGTGGAAACCACTAGGCAGGAAAGGTTTCCCGAGATCCTTCCACTGCTCATGGAATGCACTGGGAAAGCACAAGGGCAGACAGGAAAGGGTCCCTCAAGTCCTTGTGTTCTGGTGACCCTGAATGGATTTGGCATTCCAAAGCTATTGCATAGCCTGTGGTTAAAATGATCATGTGGAAACTCATGCAGGTACAGAAAGATGGTGGTAGTATTGGTGGCAAGTGAGCTTGCCATAGTCTTTTTTTTCTTTTTTTGCGGTACTGGGGATTGAACCCAGGGGCATTCCACCTCCAAGCTACACCCCCCAGCCCTATTTTATTTTTTATTTTGAAACAGGGTCTCACTGAGTTGCAGAGGGCCTCACTAAGTAGCTGAGGCTGGCTGTAAACCTGTGATCTTCCTGTCTCAGCCTTCCAAGTACTGGGATTACAAGCATGCGCCACCACACCCGGCCAAACAAAACTTTTAAAAAATATGGTAAGCCGGGCGTGGTGGCACACACTTGTAATCCCAGTACTTGGGAGGCTGAGACCAGAGGATCTGGGTTCGCGGCTAGCCTCAGATACTTAGTGAGGCCCTCCACAACTCAATGAGACCCTGTTTCAAAATAAAGAATAAAAAATAGGGCTGAGGGTGTAGCCCGGGGGTAGAATGCCCCTGGGTTCAATCCCCAGTACCGAAAAAAAAGTTTTGTTGTTTGTTTCCTTGTTTTTTGTGGTACTGGGGATTGAACCCATTCTACCTCTGAGCTACACCCCCAGCCCTATGTTTTTTTCTTTCAGTAGTGGGGATTAAACCCAGGGGCATTCTACCTCTAAACTACACCCTCAGCCCTATTTTTTATTCTTTTTTTTTTTTTTTTTGCGGTACTGGGGATTGAATCCGGGGGGCGTTCTACCTCCAAGCTACACCCCCAGCCCTATTTTTTTTTATTCTTTATTTGGAAACAGGGTCTCACTAAGTTGCTGAGGGCCTCACTAAGTAGCTGAGGCTGGCCATGAACCTGCGATCCTCCTGTCTCAGCCTCCCAAGTACTGGGATTACAGGTGTGTGCCACCATGCCCAGCTGAAGAATATTAGGCAGAACTTTTGGAAGTAGAGTTGCTACTTCCCCCAGGAAGTGGCCCTTCTGGGTTCTTTAGATCCATCCATATAAGGATTCCTCTGTTCTGTTGACAATGTATCACTACTGAGTTAATGGGTTTTTTCCTAGAAGTTTTCAGGGGTAATTTCTGATGGAAAATGGAGAGGTCTTAACTAGGAAACTAGGGATCCTTGATTTAGAAGTGTTTGTTAATAATTAAGTAGAACGTCAGCCGAAGGCTCCAGAAATGCCTTCAGGGTAGGTCACAGCCTGGAGTCTGAAGAAAGTGAGGGCTGAGGGCTGGGTGAGGGGTGAGCCTCTCTAGCCAAAGACCTGTTCTCCTGCAGGGTAAGGGGAAACTGGCAAGAATTAAACTGCTTTCCTGTCAAGTAAGACCTCCGACACACAGGGCCAGGAGCCCCTGAGGGGGGGTGTCAAGCAGTGGACCCAAGTGTCCATCTCCTCAGCCTCAGGGATGGTGGTGGCCCCCTGGTTACTGGCAGGCACTTCTCTTTCTCTTCATTCTCCTGGTGAAATGGGAAGGGAACAGAGCGGTGTTATGGTACTGTTGCCAGCATGTCCAGGCCCTGGCTCTTTGCTGAGCTTCCATTTCCATCACAGTGGGTGGACCAACATGGGCCTTTTTGTAGGCCCAGGAACATTTGGGCCTCATGATCCTTCATGGGAGGCCTCGTGTCACAGGATTTTTAACAGAGGCCTCGCCCTCTGCCTTCCAGATGCCAGGAGGAGCCCTCAGAATGCCTCCAGATGTCTCGAGGTGTTCTCTGCGGGCAGTCACTCCCATGAGCACCTCTGGACCAGACCTTGCTTTAGGGGACTTTTTTCTGTGTTCCTGTCATGGCTGGGGCCTTTTGCTGCCTTTTGCTGTCTCGTATCAGGTTGTAGGTGATGGCTCTTTGGAGCCAGGAGAAACTGGGATGCATAGTCCATCATCCTGAACCGGAAGCCCTTGCTTGAATTCTTTTTGAGAAAGTTTTCACTGATTTTAAAAGTAATTTGGTTCTTCCTCTCTCCAGATTGTTCTTGATTATTCTTTTGCACAGAGATTGTTCCATTAATATTTCCTTTTTTTTCTTCCTTCAGATAGCTGAAAATAAAATAGTGTTCTGTTGACTTTCTCTGTCACCACTCAAATCAGATGGGACTCTGCAGGGCCCAGGAGCAGTGGCTTGGCACTTGTCACTGGGAGACCTGGCTCTGGACACTGGTGCTTCCCTCAGTCTCACCTCAGCCCCCCTCTGTCCTCTCCTGGGGTTCAGCTGGAGGGTTCCCAGCCCCACCCACTTGGCGATGCTGTCCTCTCCTTGCAGGTGACAGGCTGAAGAGTCCTGGCACTGATACTCAGCTTATTCTCATGTATCTTCAAATTCTGTACAGGAATATTAAGTTTTCTGTCTTCCTTTTAGTGATACTTGCAGTGACCATGTACTATCTTTGCACACTGTAGAAAGTTTGAGCGCTTAGTCTCACTAAGTTGCTGAGGATCTGTGTGTTGCTGAGGCTGTCCTCTAACCTGCAATCCTCTTGTCTCAGCCTCCCAAGTACTGGGATTACAGGTGTGTGCCTGGCTTCCTCAAGTTCTAACTTCTAGTGCAGTTATCCAAACTTGATCTTGGCTGGATTTGTTCTCAAGTGTGATGAGCACTGATAACTGCAAAGCATCTGGCTTAGGAGATGGACATATGATAGGTTTGGTCATAGCTGTGTTGTGCCCTAGGCGGTGGCCTTAGACTAGGCCTTAACTTCTTTTGATATGCAAAGTAGAGCCCACTCCTCCCTCAGAAGGGCTGTATTATACTAAAGATACCTCTCTTGCCCTCTTACTGGACACTCAGCAAATGGTAATCTCCATCCTCTTTGAGGCTCGAACCCTGTCAGACCTTCGACACCGCCTGCTCTTGTCCGAAGCAGCCTCACACAGCCAGAGTCCCTGCTTTCCTGGAGAGGTGTGCCCTGCTGTTTTGTCCTCCCATCTTTTGCTCCTTGTCTTCTGCACCGTGGACGTTTGACTAAATGAGGCAAATGCTGTCGTGTGTCTTGTGGGCCTGCTTCTGTGTCCTCTGGGCTGGTGCTCGTCTTGCCTCTTCTTGCCTGGGCATTTCTGGAAGGATAGGGGCTGACAGAGATGAGGATGCAGGCTTAGATTCCCTGCTAGCTGCTGTGTTGTTTTTGGTTTTGTTTCCTCAGTATCTTTTTTTTTTTTTTTTTTTTTTTTTTTTTTTTTTTTTTTTTTTTTTTTTTTTTTTTTTTTTTTTTTTTTTTTTTTTTTACGGTACTGGAGATTGAACCCAGGGGCATTCTATCTCCAAGCTATACCTCCAGCCCTATTTTTTTTATTTTTTATTTTGAAACAGGGCCTCGCTAAGTAGCTGAGGCTGACCGTGAACCTGCTATCCTCCTGTCTCGGCCTCCCAAGTACTGGATTACAAGCGTGTGCCACCACGCTCAGCTAGTATCATTATAATCAGATTTCAAGTTAGGGAAAGAAAGAACTTTCTAGTACCCAGTTCTCTGGGTATTAGATGGATGGGCCATGAGAGGCAGTACTGAAATGCAGCTCAGAGTGGCCAAGGGATGCCAGCAGGGCACAGCCAGTGGGCTGCAGAGCTGCCTGGCACTGACACCTGTGCATTCCTGCAGTAGCTGTTAGGGAGCCTCTCTGGTCCAGCTCCATGAGGACATGGGATGTTGTGATGAGAGACAGGCAGGGTCCCTCTACTCTTGCAGCTCACACTCTAGCAGGAGGAAGGCATCAAACAAGTAAACACAAATGATTAGATCTTTGAAAGACACTGGTGATGCCAGCTGTCCGTTGGGCAGCAGGAGGAAGGTCCCCTGTGAATGCGCCACCTAAGCTGGTGGTCAGGGGAGTTGTGTTTGGGGTGGTGAAGCCACGTGGCCTGTGCTGAAGTCTTGGCAGACCTTGCTCCAAGAGGCACATGGTTCCTGGACTGGCGTGGCCTGTGGAAAGAGGCCAGCGTGTGGGAAGCAAGAACTGGGAGGCGAAGGGGAGAGGAGGCCACCCAGGCATGTTCTCTGGAGCCTTGGTGGAGTGTGGATGCCTGGGTGCTGACCCAGGCACTGTGAAGCTCAGTCCCCACCAGCTGAAGCTGCTGTTTGAGGTGCATGCTACTGCAGAATCTTTATGCCTAGGGCCATTTGTTTAAAAACCTGAGAAAAACTATTCCCTGTTTTTATTGGGGTTTTTTTTGCAGTACTAGGGGTTGAACCCAGGGGCATTCTACCTCTGAACTACACCCCAGCCCTATTTTTTATTCTTTATTTTGAAACAGGGTCTCACTAAGTTGCAGAGGGCCTAAGTAGCTGAGGCTGGCCATGAACCCAGATCCTCCGGTCTCAGCCTCCCAAGTACTGGGATTACAAGTGTGTGCCACCATGCCTGGCTCCCTGTTTTGATAACTAGTAACTCTTCAATGGAGCTGTGCTGAGGACCTGGCTTTAAATTCCTGACCCTGGAGCTCTGGTGCCACCCAGCACCTGCCTCCAACTCTCGTCCAGTCTCCTTCCCACCCACCTCTCTCTTAGGGCTCCTCTCCCCTCTTACCCATTCATGACACTGTGGACCCACCTGCACCCACTGCACATCCTCTGAGCACTCGCCTACACTGCGTCCCTCCTTGCCTGTGCCCTGGCAGTTGGCCCTTCTCTCCTATGTCTCCAGTTCCCCTTGTTTGCTGGGTCCGTCTGTCAGCTTGCAGATGGCCAGGTGTTGTATTCCCACCCCTTGTCTCTCCCTGGTCTTTGGCTCAGGTGTTGCTTGAGCCTGTTGAAGAACTGAGGACTGGTTGTTGCAGTGGTTGGTCACCTCCATTAACCACCCCTGCCTTCCCTCCACAGAGCTCCCGCTCACCACCCTCTGGATTCTCTTCATTCCCTACTGCATAGCCTTGCACATCCTTTTTTTTTTTTTTTTTTTTTTTTTTTTTTTTTTTTTTTTTTGTGGTACTGGGGGTTGAGCCCAGGGGCGTTCTACCTCTGAACTTCAACCCCAGCCCTCTTTTGTTTTTATTTTGAAACAGGGTCTTGCTAGGTTGATGAATCTCACCACTTGCTGAGGCTGGCCTTGAACCTGTGATCCTCCTGTCTCAGCCTCCCAGTTCTGGGATTACAGGTGTGTGCCACCATGCCCCGCTCTCCTTTGCCATTTTCTCCCTCCTTGGAATATTTCCCTCTTCCTGTGTCACCAGCTAACCCTCAAGAGATCATCAGCCTGTAGCTAGCCACCCAGTGAATATCTCTCTTTGGATGTTTGGGGGGTAGATTAAAGATCCCACATCAAAACAGAATGCTGATCCTGACCCTGGAGCCCAGAACTGGTCCTTGCCATCCCTGCTGATGGCAACGTCCTCCTGCCGCTTGTTCTGTGGCAGGCTGAAATACTAGGATTGGTTTGTTTATCCCCTCCCACCTTTTGCAGTTCTGGGGATTGGACCCAGGGCACTCTACTACTGAGCTACATCCCCAGTTCTTTTTATTTTAATTTTTTTTTTTTTTTTTTTTTTTTTGCGGTACCGGGGATTGAACCCAGGGGTGTTCTACCTCCGCGCTACACCCCCGGCCCTATTTTTTATACTTTATTTTGAAACCAGGTCTCACGAAGTTGCGGAGGGCCTCACTAAGTAGAGAGAAAGAGACGGAGAGAGGGGGAGAGAGAGAGAGAGCTGAGGCTGGCCGATAACCCGAACCCGGATCCTCCGGTCTCTGCCTTCCAAAGTACTGGGATTACAAGCTTGCGCCACCACGCCCGGCTCTGGCCTCAAACTTTTGATCCTTCTTTCTCAGCCTCCTAAAGTGTTGGGATTATAGGCAGTACAGCCATAGTGCCTGGCTTTTTTTTTTGGAAGGGGATGCTCTGCCACTGAGCTATATCCTGGCCTCCCACGGGGTGGGGATGTTGTGGTACTGGGGATTGAACCCAGAGGCATTCTATGAACTATACCCCCCCAACCTTTTTTTTTTTTTTGAAACTGGGACTTACTAGGTTGCTGACAGTCTTGTTAAGTTGCTGAGGCTAATCTTGAACCTGAGAGCCTCCTACCTCCGCCTCCCAAGTACTAGGATTACAGATATGTGTGTGTTTGTTTGCTATTCTCATGTTCATCCTTGAGATCCCCTTAATCCATAGTGGCTTCTGGGGCTCCAGCCTTCATATCCAGCAGGGAGTGCGAGGGGAAAACCGTGCTTGCTGGTCTTTTTGGACCAGCTGCCTGCATGGGGCTTCCTCAGAAGTCCTGCTGGGTTCTTACACTTCAACTCATTGGCCAGAGCATAGGATGGCATTTCTAGCTTTAAAGGTCCTTGGAAGCCAGATGTGGCACATGCCTATAATGCCAATACTTGGGAGGCTGAGACAGGAGGATCACAGAGGTTCGAGGCCTGTGGGGGGTAATTCAGTGAGACTGTCTCAAAATAAAAAGGACTGGGGATGTAGTTCATAGGTAGAATGACCCTAGGTTCAATCCATTGTGCTACACACACACACACAAAATAAAGAACCTGGGAAAAAATACATATATAACACCACATTTGTGGACTCATTGCTGCTGTAAATAAAATTGGGATTTTGTGGTTCCTTTTGATCTCTGCCCCTTATCCTGTTTTCTTTTTTCCCCTCCTGCCAGACATCTCTTGAGTATATGCTCTGCAAGGGCAGGGGCTTTGTTTTGGGCATTGCTGCATTCCCTGCACATCCAAGAGTGCCTGGCATGGAGTCACAGTAAAAAGCTCTTGGCTAAGTGATTTCTCCACTGTCTGGTTGGAAAATTCCTTAGACCTTTGCTTCACCGTTGTCCACTCGCTGCATTCCAGAGTACTTTCTGTGACACACATGGTCATCTGGTTGTGGTCAGCCTTTTGCACTTCCTTCCCACCTCTTTTTCCCTCGGGCCCTTGTAGTGCAGCCTCATCCCCCTGCCATTAGTGTCGTCTGAGTGGCCATTGGAGCCCCTTCATAAGGCGTCTCTCTGCTGCTAACAGGATGTGTGGGCCAGCGCTTGCGTCACATGGCCCTAGGGCTTTCCCACTGGCTTCGTTTCCCTGCTCGGTGACTTCTCTGGTCATCTGTGAACACTGGTGGCCCCACTCCCTCTCTTGCCCTCCTCCTCAGCTGGAACTGCTACCTGATGTGCTGTTTTGCCTCTCTGTTTTTGACCACTGGAAATAGAGGCTCTGCTGGAAGACAGGTAATTCTTCAATCAACAAATGAGGTGTTAAATCTTGTTTTGGCAGTACTGCCAAAGCCATAAGAATTGACGTAGAAGTCAGTGCAACTGTTAAGAAAAGTCAGCAGGGTAACTGGGCACATGACGGACACACACAATTTAGTCACTGCCCTGTGTGCCATCTGTGGCCAGTTAGAACATGTTGTGAGGAAGTGGTTGTTCACAGTAACTTACCAGTGGGAACAGATGTCCAGGGCAAAGCTGGGTGGGCAGTGGTGACACTGAAGGAGTCCTTGGGAAAGGACCCAATAGGAGAGCTGCAAGGACCAAGTGCTATATGGAGACGGTGACTTGTGTTGCTCTACAAGGAGCAAAAAAATGTTTCTTACGCTAAGGGGAGCACCAAGAAGAAAGCACCGTGGTGCTGGCAGATGCTCCCACCTCTAGTTTAGTTGTGCATCTCGTCACAGCCCTCAGAAGTTGACCAGAACATGCCATTTCTTTTTTCCTTTTCTTTTTTTTTTTTCCCCAGTACTGGGGATTGAACCCAGTGGCAGTCTACCTCTGAGCTACACCCCCAGCCCTATTTTTTATTCTTTATTTTGTTTTGTTTTGTTTTTGTGGCACTGGGGATTGAACCCAGGGGTATTTTGCCTCCAAGCTACATCCCCAGCCCTATTTTTTTTTTCGGTACGGGGATTGAACGCAGGGGCATTCTACCTCCGCGCTACGCCCCCGGCCCTATTTTTTATACTTTATTTTTGAAACCGGGTCTCACGAAGTTTCGGAGGGCCTCACTAAGGAGAGAGAGAGAGACAGACAGACAGACAGACAGACAGAGAGACAGAGAGAGAGAGAGACAGGGAGAGAAAGCGCTGAGGCTGGCCGCGAACCCGGATCCTCCGGTCTCTGCCTCCCAAAGTACTGGGATTACAAGCATGCGCCACCAAGCCCGGCTCCCAGCCCTATTTTTTATTCTTTATTTTGAAACAGGGTCTTGCTAGGTTGATGAAAGTCTCACTATTTGCTGAGGCTGTCCTCGAACCTGTGATCCTCCTGTCTCAACCTCCCAAGTACTGGGATTACAAGCATGCTCCACCATGCCCAGCTTATTGTTTATTTTGAAACAGGGTCTCACTAAGTTGTGGAGAACCTCACTAAGTAGCTGAGGGTGGCTGCGAACCTGCGATCCTCCTGTCTCAGTCTCAGCCTCCCAAGTCCTGGGATTACAAGCGTGTGCCACCACAGCCGGCTCAGAGCATGCCATTTGAAGAAGCACATTTAAGACAGGGGATTTGAGCCATTACATTCCTTGGTGAGCCTCCCTCAAGGTGTGGGCTGTGCTTGGGGCAGTCAGCTCAGGTAGCAGAGAGCCGCAAGACTGGCCTGCCTCTGAAGGACGGAGGGACACCCATGTAGGGTACAGTCCAGCATTTCAGGTGTGATTAGCTTTGTGGTAAATACTTTGGAACTTCCTCTGAAGCTTCTTCGTTGTGAAAGATAAGCCTCATGCCACTGGTGAAGTACTTCCTGTACTGGTGATAAAGGCCAAAAACCTGATGGCAAACTCAAATGCATTTTTATTTGACAGCAAATGCTGTCAGAAAACCTACAGCAAACATTGGAGAAGGTTTGAGGAAACATCCTAAGGCAAATGGTAGTGTGGGAGGTTGCTGTTGGGCGGGGTGCACTGCAGATATTTCCTACAAGTCTTGGCGTAGGGTGTTTGCCAGACTGGGTTCAGCTATGAAAACAGGAAGGATTGCTTGTGTAAGTCACTGAAGGGGAAAGATGTACCAGAGGAAATGCCATTCAACATCAGCTACCTAAGTAGAGTGATCTTAACAGCTTGTCATGCCACAGATTACCAAGTTCAAATATTTGCATTAACTAGAGAAAATGGGTCCAGAATTTATAGCAAATAACAGACTTTCAAAAAAATCCATGAAGTAGGGCGTGTTGGCGCATGGCTGTAATCCCAGAACTTGGGAGGCTGAGACAGGAGGATTGCAGGTTTGAAGCCAGCCTCAGCAATTTAGCAAGACCCTGTTTTAAATAAAAAATAAAAAGGGCTAGAGGTGTAGTTCAAAGGTAGAATGCCCCTGGGTTTAATCCCTAGCACCAAACACACACACACACACAAAATCCACCAAATAAGAACCATAGAGAGCCAATTCAAATTTATGAGAAAGATCTCTTCTCCTTGTGGAGTGTTAAACATGGGCACAAATAGAAAATGTGTAGAAGGAAAAATGTTTTAAGTTGAACTATATAGGATCACTATTTTGGGGAGGGGTTTGGTACTGGGGCTTAACCCCACGGTCATTCTACCTCCAAGATACACCCTAGCCCTTTTTATTTTTTATTTTGAAACAGGGTCTCACTAAGTTGCTAAGGCTGACCTCAAACCTGGGATCCTCCTGTCTCAGCCTCCCAAGTCCTGAGATTATAAGCATGTGCCACCATGCCCAGCTAGGGTCACTGCTTTCATACGTTAAAACATGATGACTGAAGCCGGGCATGTGGCGCACGTTTGTAATCCCAATACTTGGGAGGTTGAGACAGGAGGATTGCAGATTTGCTGCCGGCCTCAGCAACTTAGTGAGGCCCTCCGCAACTTAGCTGTAAAGAAATTTACAGCTTCTTTTTGAGTGTATGTATGTGGTGCTGGGGATTGAACCCAGGGGCATTCTACCTCCGAGCTATACCCCAGCCCTATTTTTTTCTTTATTTTGAAACAGGGTCTCACTAAGTAGCTGAGGCTGGCTGCGAACCTGGATCCTCTGGTCTCAGCCTCCCAAGCACTGGAATTACAAGTGTGTGCCACCATGCCCAGCTGATTTAAAACTTCTTATAATCTGGACGTGGTGGTGCGTGCCTGTAATTCAGTACTTGGGTGACTGAGACAGGAAGACTGCAGGTTCAAGACCAGCCTTAGCAAGTTAGCAGGACTCTCAGCAACCTAGTGAAATCCTGTTTCAAAACAAAACATCAAGGACCGAGTGTAGTTCAGAGATAGAATGCCCCTGGGTCCGATCCCTAGTACTATACACATAGAAACAGAACCAAACACACACACACATACACACACACACACACACACACT
>PVJS01051011.1:0-14106 GCA_004027185.1 Glis glis | reverse complement strand
GTGCTAAGCACACCTGGGTCTGGAGTTTGCAGAGAATCAGGCGAGGTCAGAGCCAGGGAGCTCCCCCGCCCATCCTAAACTCTCTTAAGGTGGGCACTGCGAGCCCAACCAATCGGTTCAAAGGTCACCATATAAGGCCAAAAGTCTCCCTAGTAGTGACCTTTACCTAAGGCGCGAAAATTAAACCTATCAGGGAACATCAACAGGCTTATGTTTTAAACTACCCAATCAATGTAAAGGTGGGATGAACTGCCCTCCTGGGGGGATAAAAGCTTTGTTCTCCGGGAGCTAGGGGCTTCTCTCCGTGACCACTGCGTTGGTGCACGTTGGGAGCCCAAGCTCGAGCTTGAATAAACTTTCCCTCATGTTTATTGCATCGGACGGCTCCCTGGTAGTCCTTGGTGAGATCACGAACCTGGCATTTCAACATAGTACCACAATCATACTGAACAAAATTAACAATAATCCTGTAAAGGGGGAAAAATGGAGTAGCATTGGTTCTGGGCATTTAAAATGGAGCTGGGAGGCCATTGTTCCTCAGATCTCAGACACTTCCTCTGCTGAGCCTTTAAACTAGGCTGCAGACACACCTGCCCCCAGATGTGAGTTTACCTTTGAAACAGTGTTCACCTCTGTTGACCTCTGTTAAAATTGTTGAAACACTGTTAACCTCTGTACAGTGGACATCTCCCCCTAAACTACCCAGAGACTGAGACTGCACACAATCCCTTTTTTACAAAACAGCTTAACTTCTGCCAGCACTAATCATGATTCCTTCTCAATTTAAAGCTAGAATTACAGTTGCCATTTTGTAATACATTGGCACAAATTTTCAAGACTGCTTGAATCTGTTTTCCTTGATTGCAATTCTAATTAGCCCCAAATAAATGTAATCTCTTTGTTGTCAGCTGGGTTGAGTGTGTGTGTGTGTGTGTGTGTCTCTCTCTCTCTCTGTCTCTCTCACTGGGGATTGAACTCAGGGCATTCTACCTCTGAGCTACACCCCTAGCCCTATTTTGTTTTTATTTATTTATTTATTTATTTATTTATTTTATTTATTTTTGCAGTACTGGAGATTGAGCCCAGGGGCATTCTACCTCCAAGCTTCACCCCCAGCCCTATTTTTTATTCTTTATTTTGAAACAGGGTCTCACTAAGTAGCTGAGGCTGGCTGCGAACCTGCGATCCTCCTGTCTCAGCCTCCCAAGTACTGGGATTACAAGCGTTTGCCACCATGCCTGGCTTGTTTTTATTTGGAAACAGGGTCTCACTAGGTCGCTGAGAGTCTCACTACTTGCTAAAGCTGTCCTTGAACCTGTGATCCTCCTGTCTCAGCCTCCCAAGTACTGGGATTATAAGCTTGCACCACCACGCCCGGCATCAAAAATTCTTTAAATATAACTAATACAGAAACTAAAATCAATTTTTGTCAGTCATTTCACAAATATCATTTTACAGCTAGTTTGTTGAATCTGGTTCCAGTAAGAGCCACACACTACAAGCTGTTGGTACATCTCACAGTCCCAGTCTATAACTCTGAGCCCCATCCATGTCATTCTTTTTTTTTTTTTTTTTTTTTTGCGGTACTGGGGATTGAACCCAGGGGCATTCTACCTCTCAGCCACACCCTCAGTCCTATTTTTTATTCTTTATTTTGAAACAGGGTCTCACTAAGTTGCGGAGGGCCTCACTAAGTAGCTGAGGCTGGCCGCGAACCCGGATCCTCCTGTCTCAGCCTCCCAAGTACTGGGATTACAAGCATGCGCCACCATGCCCGGCTCCATTCAATTTTTTGAGAACTTGGTTTGTTGTCCTGTAGAAAGTCCCACATTCTGGACTTGGCTGATATTCTCCAGAGTTAATACTTGAGTCCTCTTTATTTTCTGTAATTCATTTTTGTGGCTTTATTAAATCTATGTTTTGTTGTTGTGGTTTTGTTTTGTTTGTCATGCTGGGAATTGAACCCAGAGGCATCCTACCTTTGAGCTCCACCCCCAGCCCTATTCTATTGTTTATTTTGAAACAGGGTCTCACTAAGTTGCTGATGGCCTGGCTAAATTGCTGAGGCTGGCTTCAACGTGCCATCCTTCTGTCTCAGCCTCCCTGGTACAGGGCAAGTCTGTGTTTTAAGGCAGCAATGCTTCCCTGGTGATGCTATGTGCTTCCTCTTGCATCATGTCAGGAGGCTGTTGTTAAGATTGATTGGTGAACCTGACTTTAGGGTAGTCTTTCCTCATTGGTTTACATAGTTCCTAATTCTAAAAGATAGAAAGTTTTTCAACAAGGAAACACCAGGGCTGAGGGTAAAGCTCAGTGGTGGAGCACTTGCCTAGCATGCATGAGGCTCTAGATTCAGTCCCTAGCACCTTGCAAAAAACAAAACAAAACTAAACTAAACTAAAAAGAAACACGTGGATCAGGTACTTAGGGTTCTTGACCTGAAATGACTAGAAAAGCAGGCTCTATCCTTAGACGAAGCAGCAGATGTATGTGGAGGAGGAGGAATCTTTTGGTCAGAGTGAAGGTCTTGGAGCTGAAGCTAGCAAGGCACTGGTACTGTCAGCAGCCAGCTGCCCTTCTGGGACATCACGTAAAATGATGTAACTGAGTGAAAAAGTGGCAGTGAGCCGGCCTCCTCTCCTTGCTCAAGACACTGAGCTGCTGTCCTAGTGAGAGATGCTCATGAGCCCAGAGCTCTGTCTGCCCTGTGAAGACTCAGTGGAAGGCTTCTTGGTCCGAGAAAGCTGCAGCATTTTGGTCCTTATCCCCTTGTACTTTGGAAGCTGAAAGAAGGAGGTTGGTCCTCTGGTGAGTCCTAGACTTGCAGAAGGGTGGCCTGCTTTGGAGGCAGTGAGGGAGATGGCCTAGAGAGGCACAGTCTAGGAACTAGATGGGGGCGCCTATGAGACAGATACGTATGGGCAGAAGAGGGGAAGGGAAGTTTGGCAAGCCACTAGCAAGCTGGAGCCTCAGCAGAGGCCAGCACCCAAGCCTCTAGTTCTCTGACTGGGGTAGCCAGCCAACATTTCCTACTTAGAATTTCTGAGATGATGAGGATTACCAGATTCTATTTGTGTGTGTATGTGTTACTGAGGATTGAACTGAGGTATTCTACCTCTGTGCTACATCCCCAGTCCTATTTTATTTTTATTTTGAAACAGGGTCTCATTAAGTTGATGAGAGTCTCACTACTTGCTGAGGCTGTCCTCAAACCTGCGATCCTCCTATCTCAGCCTCCCAAGTACAGGGATTACAAGCAATGCACCACCACACCCAGCTCCTGACAAATTCTTAAGGTACAACCAGAATTTCTGGGTATCCCTGGTGTTAGTCTTATCTTCCTTGTTCTATTCCTGCTGGGTTCTTTGACTTGGAAGTGGTAATCAACAATGATCTGTTTCTAGCCTGTGCAGTGGTGCACACCTATAATCTCAGTACTGGGAGGCTGAGAAAGGAGGACCACAGGATCGAGGCCAGCCTCAGCTACTTAGTGAGGCCCTCCACAACTTAGTGAGATCCTGTTTCAAAATAAAGAATGGAAAACAGGGTTGGGGTGTGGCTTGGAGGTAGACTGCCCCTGGGTTTAATCCCCAGTACTGCAAAAAAAAGGAAAAAAAAAAAAACAGGGCCAGTTTGGGGTTGAGGGAAGGGTACTCAAGAGATAGAATGGCCGGGCGTGGTGGCACACGCTTGTAATCCCAGTACTTTGGGAGGCAGAGACCGGAGGATCCGGGTTCGCGGCCAGCCTCAGCTCTCTCTCTCTCCCTCTCTGTCTCTCTGTCTCTCTCTCTCTCTCTCTCTGTCTCTCTGTCTGTCTCTCTCTCTCTCTCTCTCTCTAGTGAGGCCTTCTGCAACTTCGTGAGACCTGGTTTCAAAATAAAGTATAAAAAATAGGGCCGGGGGTGTGGAGGTAGAACGCCCCTGGGTTCAATCCCTGGTACCGCAAAAAAAAAAAAGAGAGAGAGAGAGAGATAGAATGATCCTGGGTTCAATCCCCACTACCAAAAAACAAACAAACAAACAAAAAAACAGTGGTCTGTTTCTACTGGCATTCTGTAGCCAACTTGGTCTGTGGTGGTACCATGATTTGAATACAAATGGGGTGGCATGAATCCCATTCCCAGCTCTACATTCATCCACTAGTTAAGGTAACTCAGGCTTTAGTTTCTTGAAGATATTGGATCACATCAAGATTGCCCAGAACATAGCATGCGTGTGCCAGGTGGTATGAGGATTAACTGCTTTTCCTTTATTACATTTGTGTTTATCTTTCACTTATGGTAATACTGGTTTTCTATTTATAGCAGTGACATAAGCTTCCTCTTTAGGCCAAAATGTTGATGGAGAGCCAGGCATGGTGGTGCACACTTATAATCCCAGTACTTGGGAGGCTGAGACAGGAGGATCACAGGTTCGCGGCCAGCCTCAGCTACTTAGTGAGGCCCTCCGCAACTTAGTGAGGCCCTGTTTCAAAATAAAGAATAAAAAATAGGGCTGGGGATGTCTCCCAGAGGTAGAATGCCCCGGGTTCCATCTCCAGTAATGCCAAGAAAAAAAATAAATAAGTAAAATGTTGATAGAGATTTAGACAAAATAAGGTCGGTGGTATTCCAGCATGGCAGAAGGGGGAATGTAGAAGATTGCAGCATAGAAGACCGTCATCTGAGCTGGGTGTGGTGGCGCACACCTGTAATCCCAGTACTTGGGTGGCCGTGACAGGAGGATTGCAGGTTCAAGGACAGTCTCAGCAATTTAGTGAGACCCTGTTTCAAAATAAAAAATAAAATAGGGCTGGGGGTGTAGCTCAGAGGTCAAACACCCCTGGGTTCAAGCCCCAGTATGACAACAACAGCGAAAAAGACCATCATCTGATGATCTCTCCTGGCTTCCAACCTTTCAGTTACCTGGTGTCTTTATATTCTGGCATGTACCAATCACAGCCTTGAGCAGATTCCCTTCTCCTGGCCAATACACACGCTGTACAAAGTTAGAAGACAGCCTCAAAGTTCAATTTAATTGAGTTTATTTTTTATTCTTTCCTGTGTGTGCATGTGTGTGTGGTACTAAGTATTACCCAGGGGCATTCTACCTCAGAGATATACCCCAGCCCTATTTTTTTTTTAACAGGGTCTCACTAAGTTGCGGAGGGCCTCGCTAAAGGCCTTGCCAAGGCTGTCTGTGGACCTGCGATCCTCCTGTCTCAGCCTCCCAAGTACTGGGATTACAAGTTTGGGCCACCACACTGGCTTTGAGTTTGTATTTATCCTCTGGGTTGGTTATCACAGAAGAATATTAAGAGAAGTGAGAGATCTCCCATGGAGAACCATCTGGACATTGCTTTGTGCTTTTTTGCAGTTTGTGTATTTGTGATGTATACTCTGGGTGGGCCATGTTAGTGGGAAGTTCATGGGTACTTCCCCACAGCTGTTGTCCCTGTAGCCCTCTGGGAAATCTGCTCAGGGGTTGAGCTAGAGCTGAGAGAAGATGGTGGTGTTAACCTTAATGTGGATGAAGTGGGCTACAGAAATGGGCAATCAAGGGCTTTCTGCCTTTCAGGACTTTCCCGGAGAGAATCTTCACTCAGAGATTTGCTGACAGCCAAGGATGGCAAACAAGGGGCCCTCGGCCTCTGCATCCCCCGAGAACTCCAGTGCAGGGGGACCCAGTGGGAGCAGCAATGGTGCTGGCGAGAACGGAGGGCAGGACAGCACGTTTGAGTGTAACATATGCCTGGACACAGCCAAGGATGCCGTCATCAGCCTGTGTGGCCACCTCTTCTGGTCAGTAACCCTGCTGCATCCCAGAGGACACACTGCTAAGTTTGGAAAGCCCATGGTCCTGGGCAGCTTAGGACATAGGCTTTTTGCCCATTTTGGGTCCTGATCCCTCAGGCCCAAGGGTCAGGAGACTTGGGTTCCTATCCCAGCTCTGCTGCTAATGAGCTAGATAACTTCGGGCAAATCCTGTCTCCACTCAGGGCTGCTTCTCCACATCCCTCCATCACCATTTAGTGAGCACTTGCCATCTGCCATTGTGCCAAGCCTAGAGCAGTGTGGTGGTCATGAGCAAGGACTGTGGAACAGACTTCCTCCTCCTGACTCTTGACTCTCCCACGTCCCTTCTGGGGAAAGTTGAGCCAGGACAAGATGCTAGCATACGTTCTGCCTCATTTTACAGGGTCATTTTGAATATTAAATGACCCAAAAATGTGTAAAAGGCTTAGAAAAGCACATAGCACGCAGCAAATACTGTGTGTTAGCAATAACTGTAATTGTTGCTATGTTTTATGTGTGTGTGTTAACATGAAGTGGCAGGGTCAGTGTCCTTTCCAACTTTGATGGTCACAGAAGCCCCTACTGGCTCTGAGAGCCTAGGTAAATGTTGAGTTTTGGGTCTTTTCTCTTGAGACTTTGAACTGAACCTTGAAGGGTAGAGGGGAACCTTAAAAATAGAGGGGTAAGCCGGGTGTGGTGGTGCACTCCTCTAATCCCAGTACTTGGGAGGCTGAGACAGGAGAATCACAGGTTCGAGGACAGCCTCAGCAAGTAGTGAGACTCTCATCAACCTAATGAGATCCTGTTTCAAAAATAAAAATGTGATAGGGCTGGGAGGTACCTTGGAGATAGAATGCCCCTGGGTTCAATCCCCAGTACCACAAAATAAATAGAGTGGCATGCCAGGCGTGGTGGTGCACAACTGTTATCCCAGTACTTGGGAGGCTGAGACAGGCAGTGAACTGGAATCCAGAGGGTTGCTTTGTTGCCCTAGTGCAAGTCATCGCATGATTCTGAGCCTTGCTTTCCTCCTCTGAGAAATGAAGCACTGAGCAGCAACCCTCTAAAGCTGCAGGTAGCCCTTTCTGCCAAGTAGCCTCCCATCCTTCCCATTACTTCAGTGTTGAAGAATAGGCCTGAACTTTTAAGCTACTTCCTGCCAGCAGAGCTCTGAAGCTGAGGTCAGTCTGAAGATTTTGTTAAACTAGATCTGGACTACCTGGGAGTCCACACATCCCTTGTGAACCTCAGGAGGATGTGCACCCTCTGAACTTGGGCATAAAATAGTATGCATTCATGTGTGCATGTGCTGCACAACTCTGCCCCTGTGAATTTTTCTGCAGAGAGTACTTAGCTTTTATTGGATCCCTTCAGAGCCTGACACCTCTCAAAGGCTAACTTGTAGAGAAGGTGGTCTGGGTGGTTGGGGCCCTGGGGGTCTGTAAGTATAGTGGGATCCCAGGGATGGAGATTGGGGTCTTGTCTCTATTGTCTTGTTTTTTCTGTGATTTAGCCTATCTTCTAATTTCTTTTTTTTTTTTTTTTGGGGTACTGGGGATTGAACGCAGGGGCGTTCTACCTCCGCGCTACACCCCCGGCCCTATTTTTTATACTTTATTTTGAAACCGGGTCTCACAAAGTTGCAGAGGGCCTCACTAAGTAGAGAGAGAGAGAGAGCTGAGGCTGGCCGCGAACCCGTATCCTCCGGTCTCCGCCTCCCAAAGTACTGGGATTACAAGCGTGCACCACCATGCCCAGCCCCCAATCTTCTAATTTCTGATGCCAATAATCCCTGCAGAACCTCAGTGGAGATGCAGTGCCTCAGTTTTCCTGCTCTGATGATCTACCCTACTCATCAAGTGTTTCTGCTAATGAAATCATTTTTCTTCCTTTTCCCCTTTTCCTCTTGATGACTGACTTGCCCTGGGGACTCTGCAGTTGGCCGTGTTTACATCAGGTAAGATGCATTTCATTTTACTCTGTCTTTCATCAGCTGTGGTTGCACAAGACATCCCTAGTCTCAGGAGACTGCTGGCAGAATCTGCAATCTCCCCTGCTTCTGGGCTCATTTGCTTGCTTACCCCCCAACCCTTTTTACACAGCTGCCCGCTGACAGGCACTTGATGCAATCGTGGTACCCAAGGTGGTCCTATTTCTTCCATCAATGGTCACTGTGGCCTTGGCAGGCCACCACCTCTCTGGATCTCAATTCTTCATTTGCAAATTGGTTTGGATCTAATAATATGTTATATCCTTTTTATTTTTGAGATTCTGCATTTATAAAAAGTACCTTCTATCATATGAGCGACTCCCTACCCTTAACAGTCTTGAAAATGTTAAGAAGGAGCCAGGCATGGTGGCACACGCTTGTAATCCCAGTACTTGGGATGCGGAGATCGGAGGATCCAGGTTCGTGGCCAGCCTCAGCTACTTAGTGAGGCCCTCTGCAACTTAGTGAGACCCTGTTTCAAAGTAAAGAATAAAAAATAGGGCTGGAGGTGTAGCTTGGAGGTAGAATGCCCCTGGGTTCAATCCCCAGTACTGAAAAAAAAATATTAAGAAGGGATAAAGTGTTTTTAGTCTTGGCAGAGAGCTGTTGTGATGGAGGAAAGTCTGTTTTCCTGGCTTTAGCTCACTCTGAAAGCCAGACCCAAACACCCATTCAGTGAGACAGAGCTAGGCCTGGGATTTGCAGTGGCCTGCAGATGATCACTGCCAGCTGCCTAGCCCCTTGGTGGCCAGCAGCAGAGTGCCACACTTGTAGTTGGCTACACTCAAAGGTGGCTTTGAAATATGGTGGGTAGGACAAGTTCAGACTGCTGGTGCCTCCAAATCTGGCTGAGACAGAGACAGGGGAGCTAGGGCTAAGCAATCCCACCTCAGTGGAGCCTGGTAGAACATGTTGGCTGTGAGCTTAGGAAAAGCACGTAAGTTTTTGAACCATCTACAGTCAGATAAAGAAAGTAGGATATAAAATGATTCAATGCTGCTGACTCTCTATTCCTGAAGCCCTAGATTCATATTTATATAATATACCTCATATCATTGGGTCTAAAGATGCAATTTATATTCTAAAATAAATGTTGAGGAGCTGAAATTTTAGTTCAGTGGGAGAGTATGCACAAGGCCCTGGGTTTGATCTGTAGCACCAGAAATAAGTAAAATAAAAGTTGAGAAAATATCCATATGAAATTATCTTTTTTTTTTTTTTTGGTTCTGGGGATTGAACCCAGGGGTATTCTACCTCTGAGCTACAACCCCAGCCCTTGTCCTTTTTATTGTTGCTTTTTTTTTTCTTTTGTGGTACTGGGGATTGAACCCAGGGGCATTCTACCTGTGAGCTACACCCCCAGCCCTATTTTTATTTGGAAACAGGGTCTCGCTAGGTTGATGAGAGCCTCATTACTTGCTGAGACTGTCCTCAAACCTGTGATCCTCCTATCTCAGCCTCCCAAGTTCTGGGATTACAGGTGTGCGCCACCACGCCTGGCTTATTGTTTTTTTTTTTTTTTTTTTTTTTTTTTTTTTTTTTTTTTTTTTTTTTTTTTTTTTTGCGGTACCTGGGATTGAACCCAGGGGCGTTCTACCTCTGCGCTACACCCCCAGCCCTATTTTTTTTATACTTTATTTTGAAACCGGGTCTCATGTAGTTGCGGAGGGCCTCACTAGGTAGAGAGAGAGAGAGAGAGCGCGCGCGCTGAGGCTGGCCGCAAACCCGGATCCTCCGGTCTCCGCCTCCCAAAGTACTGGGATTACAAGCGTGCGCCACCACGCCCGGCTTATTGTTTATCTTGAAACAGGGTCTCCTTAAGTTGTCGAAGCTGGTTTCAAACCTGCGATCTCCTGTCTCAGCCTCCCAGGTACTGGGATTACAGGTGTGTGCCACCATGCCTGGCTCCATATTAAATTAATGTTTATCAAGACACTATAGGAACAGTATGCTTTTATTTATTGTTTTGTTCTTTTTTTTTGTTTTGTGTGGTACTGGGAATTGAACCCAGGGGCATTCTACCTCCAGGCTACACCCCCAGCCCTATTTTTTATTTTTTTTTTATTTATTTTTTTTTTTTGCAGTACCGGGGATTGAACGCAGGGGCGTTCTACCTCCACGCTACGCCCCCGGCCCTATTTTTTATACTTTATTTTGAAACCGGGTCTCAGGAAGTTGCGGAGGGCCTCACTAAGGAGAGAGAGAGGGAATTGAGAGAGAGAGAGAGAGAGAGAGAGAGCTGAGGCTGGCCGCGAACCCGGATCCTCCAGTCTCAGCCTCCCAAGTACTAGAATCACAAGCATGCGCCACCACGCCCGGCTTGTTTGTTCATTTTTAAGAAAGTTAAACAAAAGCCGGGCATGGTGGCGCATGCTTGTAATCCCAGTACTTAGGAGGCGGAGACTGGAGGATCCAGGCTCGGGCTCGGGGCCAGCCTCAGCTACTTAGTGAGGCCCTCCGCAACTTCGTGAGACCCGGTTTCAAAATAAAGGATAAAAAATAGGGCCGGGGGTGTAGCTCGGAGGTAAAACGCCCCTGGGTTCAATCCCTGGTACCGCAAAAAAAAAAAAGAAAGTTAAACAAAATGGTTTTTTGTTTTACTTTTTAATTTTTTTTTTTTTTTTTTTTTTTTTTGCGGTACGGGGATTGAACCCAGGGGCGTTCTACCTCCGCGCTACACGCCCGGCCCTATTTTTATCCTTTATTTTGAAACCGGGTCTCAGGAAGTTGAGGAGGGACTCACTAAGTAGCTGAGGCTGGCCTCGAACAGGGATCCTCCGGACTCTGCCTCCCAAGTTTACAAGATTACAAGCGTGCACCATGCCCGGCTAATGTTTTGTTTTTGTACTGGGTATTAAACCTAGGGGCATTCTACCTCCACGCTACACCTCCAGCCCTTTTTATTTTTTTATTTTGAAACAGGGTCTTGGTAAATTGCTGAGGCTGGCCTCCAACCTTGATACTCTTGTTTCAGCCTCCCAAGTACTGGGATTATAGGCATGTGCGACCAGCACATCTAGCCAACAGAATGTTTTTAATATAACCAGTGAAAGAGCCTGGGAAACCTGAAATGGGGTTCTGGGTTTTTTTGTTTTGTTTTTTTTTGTTTTTTGTTTGGTACAGGAAATTGAACCCAGGGGGTTGCTCTACCTCTGAGCTACAACCCCAGCCCCACCCCCTTTAGAACAGTTTTGCTACGTTGTTGAGTCTGGCCTTGAACCTGCAATCCTCCTGTCTCAGCCTCTCAGTACTGGGGCTACAGGCATGTACCATCATGCCTGGCTAGGATTCTGGTGTTTTTGATATTGAGAGAAATAGTTGAATATACAAAAATCAATGAGAGCTCATAAAAAACATGAATCAAATTTAGATGGTGAGAGCCGGGCGTGGTGGCGCACGCCTGTAATCCTAGTACTTGGGAGGCTGAAACAGGAAAATCGCAGGTTCGAGGACAGCCTCAGCAAATAGTTGAGACTCTCATCAGCCTAGTGAGACCTTATTTCAAAATAAAAATAAAATAGGGTTGGGAGGCAGAGACCGGAGGATCCGGGTTCGCGGCCAGCCTCAGCTCGCTCTCTCTCTCTCTCTCTCTCTCTACCTAGTGAGGCCCTCCGTAACTTCGGGAGACCCGGTTTCAAAATAAAGTATAAAAAAAATAGGGCCGGGGGTGTAGCACGGAGGTAGAACGCCCCTGGGTTCAATCCCTGGTACCGCAAAAAATAAAATAATAAAATAAAATAAAATAAAATAAAATAATAAAATAAAATAAAATAAAATAATAAAATAAAATAAATAAAATAAAATATAAAATAAAATATAAAATAAAATATAAAATAAAATAAAATAAAATAAAATAAAATAATAAAATAAAATAAAATATAAAATAAAATAAAATAGGGCTGGGGGTATAGCTAGGAGGTGAATGCCCTGGGGCTCAATCCCCAGTACCACACACACACACACACACACACACACACACAAAATTAATTGGTGAGCAGAATTTGTCTTTAACACATAGTAAGTCACCAAAAAATGACCAGTTTCTGTCCAGGTGCTAATGTTTAATCTACCAAATTGCCGAGGAAATGCTATTAAAGTAAGAAATTGCAGAAAGAAAAATGTAACTTGCATAAGGATAATGTAATTAATCTTTGGGGGAAAGTGAAAGTTGAAAGTTTGTTGTCCCTACCTGAGGCAGGGAATGTCAGACCCTTGACATCCCAAGACTTAACAGCTCTTCCTGCTATATTGCTAGTAGTCCTTAGGGAGAAACAAAGCATGAAGAAGCCTGTTTAATTATGATGGTATTTAAAGGCAATTTGGATTTCATCACTGGTCAATATTTGTTGAGTACTCGGTACAGGAATCAGAGTCGGCTTCCTCTAGGCATTCCCTGCTCAAAGCGGCATTGCCCGGCTCCAGGCCTCTGGCCATGTTCTCCCGCTGCCTCCCACCGTTCTGTGCTGGGCCTTGGGCCATTCATGTTTTCCTCCTGCTTGCAGTGGTTGGAGACCAGACCTAACAGACAGGTGTGTCCAGTGTGCAAAGCTGGCATCAGTCGAGACAAGGTCATCCCGCTCTACGGCAGGGGCAGCACTGGACAGCAAGACCCCAGGTGAGGACTTGAGGTGCCTCTCACGCCTGCTTCTCCCCTCCATGTGAAGTCACCTCCATTCAGCACCCCTTAGCCTCACCCTTTACTTGGTGCTTGATAGTCACAGTCTGATCCAGAGGGGAGTCAGCCAGGAGGGGCAGGGAAGGAATCACAGGTTGCCACTTGCTGGGGTATAATAGGTAACCACTGCGTGTCATCTACCCAGTAGGCAGGCAGTGTGCTGGGCCCCCTCAGCTCCCTGATGGAGCACAATTGCACAATTGCAAGTGTGCATCGTGCTGCGAGAGGGCAGCCCTGCAGCCTGGAAAGCAAGCTATGTGGCAGGAGAGTCTTCAGGGATGTGGAAAGTATGGGGGAGAGGGCCTAGGAAGTGTGAGGGGCTTTGTGGAGTTTGGGATTTCTAGAAATGGAGATGTCGATGGGTCCAGCATTCTACAGGCATAAGTACTAAGAACCCTTTATAGTCTGGTACTCCTCAACCCTTCCAGAAGTGTCTCTTACTTTCTCCCACCCCACCTCTCAGCTTACCCTGTACACCAGACATACTGGATTTCTCTTAAAGGAACTTGCCCTTTCACATTCATCAGCCTATGTATTTGCTGTCTGCTCTGTTTCTTCTACCCTCCTAGTTCTGTTCAAACCACCACCCCACTCCCTGCCTCTTCCTCTAATTTCTACCCATCTTTCATTAGGCAAATACTCTACCACTGAGCTGTATCCCAGACCTTACCCATCTTTTATTAGTAGCCCTAAAGTCACCTCCTCCTTGAGGTGGTCATCATTCCCGAGGATTGCTCTCACCTGTGTTCCCACCATTCCCTATTGATCCTTCCCACAGTGCACTGTGATTGATGTATCCTGTTTGAAACTATCATGACCTCAAGAGTAGACTCTATCACCAATCTTCGCATTGGTAGCATTCTGCCTAGTGCCTGATAACCAGGAACAAGCCCTCCGTCATGCCTTTGTGAGATGAGTGATCTAAAGGGCTGAGACCCAGAAGTGGAAAGATAACACGGAACTTGCCCAAGAACAATGAGAGGAAAGGGTAAATTTAAAGGGGACAGGTTAGAAACACCCTGAATCTCAGACCTCTCAGCTGACAAGCCACCCTCTGTTTCAGTTTGGGTTGGGGACTTCTCACATCAATGAGCCCAATCATCCAAGCCCAGGGAAAGAGCTGGCCGTCGTTCATAACCATTCAGAGCCAGGATTGCACAAGAGCAATAGGTACAGTGCAGCCTGATGACTCTCTCTTGGCAAGCTTGACTTTCCCCTGGGTTTCTATACAGTTGGGAAGAACAATTGCAGATAGAATGAAGAGCTGCTGTTTGGTTTCCTTCTGCATAAGTTCATGTGCTGGGCAGGGAAGGGGCTGTAGCCCTGACCCTCTTGGCGAAGAGCTTCCAGCCCTCATAGGGAGCAACTCAAACATTTTGTAATAGACTTACCTTACTCCATTTCTTTTCAGAGAGAAGACCCCTCCTCGTCCTCAAGGCCAGAGACCAGAGCCAGAGAATAGAGGGGTAAGGAACATTCTAGGAGAAACTTCTAGAAAAGAGCCCGTGGCTCTTGACCCTACAGTTTTTCTTTTTATTATAAAAGTAAAGGAAAACTTGTAAAATACAGAAAGGAAAGGAAGGGGAAAATCACCTATAACCACTGGAAGCATTTTGGTCTTTTCAATTTTTCTTTTCTGTCTTTTTTTTTTTTTTTTTTTTTTTTTT
>PVJS01051010.1:0-14118 GCA_004027185.1 Glis glis | reverse complement strand
CTATATATATATATATATATATATATATTTTTTTTTTTTTTGCAGTACTGGGGATTGAATGCAGGGGCGTTCTACCTCCTCACTACACCCCCAGCCCTATTTTTTATACTTTATTTTGAAACCGGGTTTCATGAAGTTGCGGAGGGCCTCACTAAGTAGAGGGGGGGGAGGGGGAGAGAGAGAGAGAGAGAGAGAGAGAGAGAGAGAGAGAGAGAGCGCGCAAGCGCTGAGGCTGGCCGCGAACCCGGATCCTCCGGTCTCCGCCTCCCAAAGTACTGGGATTACAAGCGTGCACCACCACGCCCGGCTGAACTATATATATTTTTGAATATTTAGCACTAAAGAATAATATTTAGCACTAAAATGTTTAACAGAACAAATCTATATTCACATATAGTTCACAAACCTCAAGAAAAAGAGACAACTGACAAAACAAGCTTTCATAAGAAAAACTTATACAAGAGAAATTTGAAGATGTCAATGTTGAAATTAACATAAGCAACTAATACAAATAGAAATGCTGTCTTTGAAACAAAACTATACTTCTCAATAAAAAGATGAAATGTCATTTAAGAAGTTTTTCACAAAACTGACTCAGAAGTTATCACTCTACAGATGAATTCCATAAAGACAAAAGAGTAAGAGCAAAAGATTTGGTACATGCTTTACAACTTTCAACATCACTCCTACTATACAACCAGATCTTCTTCATCTGTTAGAAAATTTTGGACAAAACTGTGCTTAACAATAACATTCACTGTGTGTGTGTGTGTGTGTGGTACTGGGGACTGAACCCAGGGGCATTCTACCTGAGTTACACCCCCAGCCCTATTTTATTTTTAAACACAGTCTCACTAAGTTGTTGAGGTCCTCACTAAGTTACTGAGGTTGACCTCAAACCTGTGATCCTCCTGTCTCAGCCTCCCAAGTATTGGGTTAACAGGTGTGCACCACCACGCCCAGTTCATTAACATATTTTATCTTTAAAATTATATTTAAAAAATCATCTATTTCATTTTTAATACATGGCTAAATATTTTGTTGTGGTTAGTTTACTGTTTGAATATTAAACTTTACCTGCTAATTTGTGTTAGAAGTATAATGTGTAGGCTGGGTGTGGTGGCACATGTTTGTAATCCCAGTACTTGGGAGGCTGAGACAGGAGGATCGCAGGTTCGAGGACAGCCTCAGCAAGTCGTGAGGCTCTCATAACTTTAGTGAGACCCTGTTTCAAAATAAAAATTAAAAAAAAAAAACAGGTCTGGAGGTGTAGCTCAGAGGTAGAAGGCCCCTGGGCTCAATCCCCAGTACCTTAGAAAAAAAAAAAAGAAGTACAATGTGTAGCATTTATTTGTATGCATTTTCACTTAACGTAATGATTTAAAATTTTTATATCTGAAATACAGTAATTTCGCTTCACTGACTTTTAGCAACTGAAATCACATGGACTGGTAGTAGCGGCACTGTCATTTTGGTACCATTTCTGCCTTATTTCCCCAGAGCTATCTCAACAAGACAATCTTCCTTTGTGAGTTTCCTTAGTAGGCAGTAGAAGTGTAATTATACAGGACTCAGAATTTCCTCATCTAAATTTTACTCAACAGAGAGAAAACTTTCCTGCTTTACCGTTTCAGATGCACTAAAAGCACAGGTGGCAACTTCCAGATTTCTATCTTTTTTAGAGAATCCCGTCGAGCTCTGCAGTGACTGCAGTAGAATCTGTTGTTGTCTGTGAGTTTTTCTTCTTTGGAAAATAATCTAAGGCAATCCTGGTGGAAAAAACAAGGAGCAGACACTCAACAATTCATGTTGTCACATAGAATCAGTGAGCACCTCTTCAACAGGTTAATGTGCAGGAGCCAGAGATACATAATAACCTGGAGCAAAAGTTCCTGACTGGTGAGGAACTCAGCCTAGTGGACAGACAAGGAAAGCCAGCGCGGAGAGGGCTAGCCATGGTGGAGTGGCATGACAGCACACGGGAGACTCCCAATCTGCACCTGGTGAACCAAGAAGACTCGCTGGAGGGACGACTCCCTGGAGGAAGCTAAGACTACGGAGGAAATGACATTCTGCAGGAAGCTAGGACTACTGGTACCAACGAACTACTGGAGAAATCACATTACTGTTACGTGAAAACCAAAATATTTACTTGCTATCCCCATGTAAAGCACGCATTCACAAAAAGCAGACCTAAGTTAAAGTAAGCATACAACTTTTCAAACTTTTCGAGTTGTGCGTGTAGCTGTGGTAGAGAATCTGCCTAAGCATGCACAAGACCCTGGATTCAATCTCCAGTACCACACAAAAAACCTTTAAGAAATATATTGTCAACTTTGAGAAAATACTTAATAGGAAGATACCTTTAAAAAAGGAAAATTTCTAATTCTTTCTATAAAATATTTATGTGGGTGCCGAACAGAAATAAACTGCCAAAAAGTGTATCTCTACATGCATATAAATGGCATTTTTACCTAACAAGTCATTCTCTCTCCTTTGTCTGCATGTGTGTGACATCGGGGATTGAACCCAGGGGCATTCTATCTTCAAGCTACACCCCCAGCCCTTTTTATTTTTTGTTTTGAAAGAGGGTCTTGCTAGGTCTCTTTGGTTTGAAACAGGGTCTCACTGAGAGTCTCACTATGTTGCTGAGGCTGTCCTCAAACCTGTGATCCTCCTCTCTCAGCCTCCCAAGTACTGGGAGTACAGGCATTATACTACCACACTTGGCTCTCCTTAAACTTACCTGTAATGTACATTTACTTGTGGATGCTAGTGGTAGAGATAAATACATGAAGGCCTCAAATGTCCTAGATTTTTTGTGACAGGTGAGGCACTGTACTGTGGATTTGAACTGACCCTGAAAAAGTGCAACAATAATAGATTCATTGAGCTGCTTATGTTTCTGCCAAGCATGTTCCGCAGCTTTAAAGTCATCAAGATGATCATTATTTTCTTCTTTATGTCTCTTCCGATTATCAGCCTGGAAATAAGATTATTTAAACTGTATATTAGTATCTGAAGGACAACATTTAAATATAAAATTAAATACAAATACTCTACAGATTTAGAAATGACTGTGTTCTCATAAGTGCTGCAAACAAGTAATTCTAGCCAAAACAAACAAACAAAAAATCCATTGTATCAAAAGGATGTGAGTTGTTGAAATTTCTTCTTTTTTTTTTTTTTTGCTGTACCGGGGATTGAACCCAGGGGCATTCTACATCTGAGCTACACCCCTGGCCCTATTTTTTATACTTTATTTTGAAACCGGGTCTCGTGAAGTTGCAGAGGGCCTCACTAAGTAGCTGAGGCTGGCCGCGAACCCGGATCCTCCGGTCTCCGCCTCCCAAGTACTGGGATTACAAGCATGTGCCACCACGCCCGGCTGTTGAAATTTCTTAATACATTTTTTTTTGAAAAGTGAAGACATCCCACATATAGCGGGGAATTAGAGCTACAACTAGACAGATGTAATTTCATTGTCCTAGCATCTTGAATGAATACATATATATTTATGTACATTATGTTCAGTGGGATGAACGGTGACCCCAAAGGTCTCTGAAAGAGAAATGACAGTGCTATACAAAGACGCTGTCTCATACAAATGGAGAATGCTCATTTATGTAAAGATACATGCCTCAATAAAAACTATTCACATGAATCATTTGGCTACATGGTCTAATTTTTATTTTAGGAAATAAGTGTAAGTTCATAGTATAACATATACTAATATATAAATATAAAATTAAGATGTTCAGGTTATCTACAGGTATTCTTTTATAACACGTACATGTGAATTACAAATAGTATCTCCAGCAATTGTTTTAACATTTGTACATAGCTCAGCAATACTACTAGTTAAGACACCTAAGTAAATAACTGGACATCCGTCTCTTCAAATACATGTGTAGCATACCTAATCCAAAAGCCAAAATCAAAATTTGCTGCCACAAATGGAAAAGCAAACCTCATGAAATCTTGTTTCATACACAAAATGATTTAAAATATTGTATACAATTAACTTCTGGCTATGTGTATAAGGTATTGTGAAACATAAATAAATTTTGTATTTAGACTGGGGTCCCAGCCCCAAGATATCTCATATACATATATGTATATATGTGCGAATGTTCCAAAATCCCCCAAAACCTGAAATCTGAATCACTTCTGGAAGCAAGCATTTCAGATAAGGGACACTCAACCTATATTACACTCATCAGACATATTTGTATAATGGTTTCATGCTTAGTACAAAGTCACTATATTCGAATAAACCACCATTGAATAGTCACCAACTTGAATTGTTATACAACTAACAATGCTACTGAGAAATCCTAAGGAGTCTTTGCAACTTAGAAAAATTAAATTTCTTACTTTATTTAGATCTTCATGGAGTCCATCCATGAGGAACAGCAGCAGTTCTTGTGAATCTTGCTGGCTATATCCTGCGAACTGGTCATTGATCTTCCCGATGGTGATTTTAAAGTCTTTGGGACTGATGTATCTATACTGTCCTGTCCACAGGGCTTTCATGATTATTCCAAATTCTTCTGCCACTTCACCTTTATGCCCCAACAAATTTGACCTGTGTAAGTAAAATTAAAGTTACCAAAAAAAGCAATAAAGGAAATTTTCAGAAGGTATAGTGGGTTCTTGATGTCAATATTAAACTATTCACGTACTATAGCCCTACATTAAATATTTACTACTTTCAGATTTACTACCAAATACTCATTGAATCCTCCAGCTTCTTGTTTTGGACAGCAAGGTTCTTCCTCTTGCACTGTCCTCTTCCCGTCTGCCCTTTACTATCAGGTAGCTTTTCTCTACACTATTCTTACAAATAAAGATATTTTCTCTTTTCCTAAATCAAATTCTCTGGACTAGTGGTAAGTGCTATGGTTTGCTAAGTGATAGTTTTAAGGGGTAGGGCCTTAAGAGGTGATTGGGTCATGGGGGCTCTTGCCTCATGAATGGATTAGGTGCACTTAGAAAAAGGTGGTGAGGATGGATCTTGTGCTCTCTGGCCCTTCCACATTCTGCTATGTGAGGACGCTAGCAAATTCATCACAGACGCCCAGCCTCAGGTACTTTGTTATAGCAGCACAAAATGAACTAAGACAGTAAGTATGGCTAGATGATCCTTTTAACAGTATATTGCAAAAGTAATACATTTACCTGTTAATATCATCCTGATAACAGTTGCGGTTGAAATAATCAGCCAAATGTGGAGCATTACACAGGCACTGCAATATTGAGTTCATGTAACAAGTATTTCCTAAATTACGAAGTCCAGTAAGAGCCGGCCCAGATCCTCCAAACACAGGATTGAGGTTCCGAATCTGAGAGGCAGAGAGTCTTGAGATCTCAGCTTTAGGGTAGCATGTTGGCCTGAGGAAGGAAATGCAGATCATTTAAATGCAGAGCAGCTGAAACAGGTTCACACTACAAATGGCAGCAAACTCTAGCCCCTGGATCATAGTAATCTTGTCCAGAGTTATATGTTAATTCATAAGGTGCTGGGTCATAAGGATGTTTAATAGCTACATTGACCCTGGTGCCGTCTGGGGCCCTGTGATGAAACACACCTTTAACCTCTTATGTGGTCCTTGGTCCTCGAGATACCCTGAGAGATCCTCTATCTTCTCAAGGGTTAGGAGCTTGAGCAGAAGGCTCTTGGAAGCGCCTTTAAATGGCCCCAGAGAGATTGGCATTATAAACATTTGAACTCAATCAGAATCCAAAGAATAAAAAAAAATATATTACTGTGGAGCAGATATCACAGGAGGTAGAGGTTATTTGGGTACTATTACCTAAAGGCTGACTAGCCACAGGTGGGCCAGTCAAATTTAAATTAATTAAAATAAGCCAGGCATGGTGGCGCACGCTTGTAATCCCAGCACTTGGGAGGCTGAGACAGGAGGATCGTAGGTTCACGGCCAGGTTCAGCCACTTAGTGAGGCCCTCCACAACTTAGACCCTGTTTCAAAATAAAGAATAAAAAATAGGGCTGGAGGTGTAGCTCGGAGGTAGAATGCCCCTGGGTTCAATCCCCGGTACTGGAAAAAAAAAATAGCACTTGTTGTGGGAAAAACCAAGGACATTTTCTTATTTCCTTTTTTCTCTGTGGTAAATAACAATGGCTGGTATAGCCATCCACAGAAATTTCTAACTTTCTAATTTTAATAGAGCAGGTTTTAAAAAATAGCGTAGCAGGAGTTGGGATACACTCACTTGTTTTCCCGGTTAACTGCTGGAGTTACTGTCGGCCTCCTCCTCTCTTCCTCTTGAATGGCCTGGGTGATATCTGGGGAGGAGTAGGAGCGCTTCAGTTTGGATGGTTCCCTATCCCGCTCGGCAGGTGTCTGGGGCTTGGCTTTATGAGTTGGAGGGGTGGAAGGAGGTGCAGATGAAGGAGCCATTTCCGGTGGGTACATATGGACAGTGTTGGTGGGTGAATGATAATAACGAAAGGTTCCAGTGATTGGGTCAAGAAACTTAGATGAAAGAGGAAAAAAAAGTCAAAAAACAACAATGACCATTACGTAAACAAATAAATCATTCCAAAGTATTCTACTGCTAAATTTACTTTGTTTGTTTATTTATTTTGTGATAGTGGGGATTGAACCCAGGGGCATTCTACCTCCGAGCTATACCCCCAGCCCTATTTTTTATTCTTTATTTTGAAACAGGGTCTAAGTTGCGGAGGGCCTCACTAAGTAGCTGAGGCTGGTCGCGAACCTGCGATCCTCCTGTCTCAGCCTCCCAAGTAATGGGATTATAAACGTGTGTCACCGCGCCTGGCTAAATTTACTTTTAGATCAATTTCTTTCTTCCTTTTTTTCCCTTTGGTGTTGGGGATCGAACCTAGGGACTCATGCATATTAAAGAACATGCTCTACCACTGGGCTACATCCCAGTCCCTAAAATCGTAAGAATAAAATGGTGACAATCGCCTCTCTAATTAAATTTTCAGACTTTAGGCTTAAAGTAATATGCTACTTCTAATGATATTGCCAGAATGTTCATACTCTGCAGACAGTATCCCAGATTGGGTCCTGAGAAACTGATCCCTGTAGTAATTAGGGGAAAGAGCTATGTCCTTTATCATGAAGAAACAGAATTGACTGTATTAGAGAAGATATAGGAGAAAAAAGCATTTTTATTTAACACAGTAATGACGCTAGTAACTATGTCGCTTGTTTCGAGTTTTAATTTTGACTTTTACCTTGGCCCAGCCTAGAGGCAGTCCTGGCACGATCCTCCCCATTTCTTCACTTCGTGCTCTTGTCAAAGGCTCTCGCTGAGCCTAGTTTGAAAAAAAAAAAAAGAAAAAGAAAAGAATACAAAATTGTGATTATTCAATTAAATATTGCCATATTTCTGAGATACTTGTACTAAAGAATCAAAAAACCCTGCTCTGGCTGCCTTTCATGGTTTTTTTAAATTTTATTTATTTACTTATTTATTTATTTTGGCGGTACCGGGGATTGAACCCAGGGGCATTCTACCTCCGAGCTACACCCCCGGCCCTATTTATTTTTTTATACTTTATTTTGAAACCGGGTCTCACGAAGTTGCAGAGGGCCTCACTAGGTAGAGAGAGAGAGAGACAGGGAGAGAGAGAGAGAGAGAGCTGAGGCTGGCCGCGGACTGGGATCCTCCGGTCTCTGCCTCCCAAAGTACTGGGATTACAAGCGTGCGCCACCATGCCTGGCTGCCTTCGACAGGTTCAACAATAAGGAAAACTTTGTTTTTCTCAAAATACGATATCACCTATACCAGTGGGAAGAGGAGTGTGAAAATAAAAGGAAAAACTATGATAAAAACAATATTCAAAGAGCTTAAAAAGAAGAGCTTTCCAAAATGGAGTCAAGAAGCAGAGGAAGCAGGACTCCGGCACAGCTCCAGCTGCTGCCGAGGACTGGAACTGTGGTCACCTTCTGACCGCTGGGTCCAGAACGGATCATTACACTGTGCCCAGAGAGCACGAGGACGCTCCCCCACTCCTGTTTTATGGACATTTTTACCAAATAAAAATGGAACATTTATTTTCCTGTTAATTTTTCTGGGTAAAAATGTCCCTTTACCTTCTACTTGTCACATCAGCCCTGTCACACAGCACCTATACACACCCCCAACAGAAGTTTTCCCACTAGCGACCCCTTTCCTTGCCTTTTTGGGAACACTGACTTAAAGCAATCTGAATCTTTCTTGAATTGCACTTCCTAAGACTCCAAGTAAAGTCCTTTTACTTTTGCAGTTTCTGAGTTTGGAATGATTGACAGGTGTGTGTGGATAAGCCTATACTAATGGTGGGAGGCAGGGTGGAGGTAGATGGACTTTCATGGTGGTTCATAAGGAGGACGATAATGGATCCAAACAAACAAGAAAGGCTACAGGATTACACACCATGGCCTATTCTGTCATCCTGCTCTCCTGACATCATCTATATTTATATAAGTTACATATATTGAGGCAACAACCTCTGTAATCAGATGACAAATACTTCTACCTTCTTCTTTTTTTTTTTTTGGTGGTACTGGGGATGAACCTAGGGGCATTCTACCTCTAAGCTACACCCCAACCTATTTTATTTTTTTTTTATTTTGAAACAGGGCCTCGCAAAGTTGCCCAGGCTGGCCTCAGACCTATGATCCCCTCCTGTCTAAGGCTCCCAAGTACTGGGAATACAGGCATGTGCCACCATGCCCAGGTATTGCTACCTTCTTTAATGAAATATTATTATTAATAATAGAAAACAAAACCGGGCGTGGTGGTGCACGCTTGTAATCCCAGTACTTGGGAGGCAGAGACCGGAGGATCCGGGTTCACAGCCAGCCTCAGCTGCTTAGTGAGGCCCTCTGCAACTTCGTGAGACCCGGTTTCAAAATAAAGTATAAAAAATAGGGCCGGAGATGTAGCTCGGAGGTAAAACGCCCCTGGGTTCAATCCCCGGTACCGCAAAAAAAAAAAAAAAAAATAATAGAAAACAAAGAGGTCTGATAATAAGAAATCAATTTCTATCTTTATATTAAGAAAATGAAAAGACAAGCCAGGGAGTGGGAAGAAATCTTTGCAAGACATATATCTAATAAAGGTTCTGTAACCAGAATATTATAAACTCATACAACTCAGTAAAAGCTGGCAATAATCCAACTTAAAAATTGACAAAAGATGAATATGCATTTCACCAAAGAAGATAAACATAAGGCCTATATACTCATATGAAAAAAATGCTCAATATCATTAGTCACTAAAGAAATGCATATTAAAATCACAAGACACAACTTCACTTTCATTAGAATGTTTACAATAAGAAGGAAACAATAAGTACTGGTCAAGATGTGGAGAAATGGAAACCCTCATATGCTGTTAGTGGGAATGTATAATGGGGTAACCACTCTGGAAAGCACTGTGGCAAGTTTCTTTTTCTTTTTTTTTGCGGTACTGGGGATTGAACCCAGGGGCGTTCTACCTCCGAGCTACACCCCCGGCCCTAATTTTTATCCTTTATTTTGAAACGGGGTCTCACAAAGTTACGGAGGGCCTCACTAAGTAGCTGAGGCTGGCCGCGAACCCGGATCCTCCGGTCTCCGCCTTCCAAGAACTGGGATTACAAGCGTGTGCCACCATGCCTGGCTGGCAAGTTTCTTTAAAAAGTTTCTTAAAAAGAAAACAAGCAAGAGAATTCTGCTCCTAAATATCTACTCAAGAGAAATGAAAACAGTTTCATACAAAGAAGAATATTCACAGTAGCATTATTCAATATAGCCCCAAAGTAGAAACAATCCAAATGTCTATCAACTGATGAATGAATAAAATGTAATTATGTTCACATAATGTAATACTACTTGGCAGTACAAAGGAATGAACTGTCAATATATGCTACAACGTGGATTAATCTCAAGAAACTACAATACGTGACAAAAGCCAGATGCAAAAGACTATAAACATCCAAGAGCCAGCAGACTAATGAAGACAGTAGATTCAGTGCTGCCTGGGGCTTGAGGGTGGGAACAGGGAGTGACTACAATTGGGCATAAGAATCTTTTTGGTGTGATGGGAACATTCTAAAATTGGATTGTATAAATGGTTTCACAGCTCTGTAAATTCTTAAAACTCACCCAACTGTACACTAAAAATGGTATGCAAAAAGGGTGACTTTTATGGTATGCAAATTATATCTCAATTAAGCCCATAAAACAAAAGCAAAAGTATCTTATAAACTGCCTAAGTGTTTTTAAAATTGTGATGAAATACACAACAAAATTTAACGTTTTAGCCATTTTTGGGTATACTGGTTAGTAGCACTGGGTGTTTTCCCACTGTTGTGCAATTAATCCCCAGAACTCTTCTCATCTTGCAAAACTAAAATTCTGTACCACTAACCAGCAATTCCTCATCTCCCCCTGTCCCCAGCCCCTGGTAACCACCATTCTATTTTCTGTCCCTATAAACTTGCCCACTTTAAATACCTAATACAAGAGGAATCATGATCTGTGTCCTTTTGTGACTGGCTCATTTCACTTAGCATAATGTCCTCAAGATTTATCTATGTGGCACGTGTCAGAATTTCCTTCCTTTTAAGGCTGAATAGTTTTCTACTATATGGACATACCACATTTGTTTATGCACTAATCTGCCAATGAACTCTTGGGTTGCTTCCACCTTTTGGCTATACTGGTTTGTTTTTGAAACAGGGTCTCACCAAGTTAACCACATGCTGCTGGCCTTGTACCTGAGATGCTCCTGTCTCAGCCTCCCAAATACTGGGATTAGTCTTTTTCTTTGTTTCTGGTGGTGCTGAGGATGGAAACCAGGGCCTTCAGCCTGCTAAACATGAACTCTACCACTAAGCCTCTGTCCAAACCAGATACCCAAACTGAGCAATAACCCCCATAGGAGGCACTGCATAAAAACAAGGGGGTGGTGGGAGCACCCAGAGGGGCACTGAATAATTTTTTTCTGAAAAGGGGGCAATATGCTAATAAGTTTGGGAATCTGTGCTTCAAGGCTTTTCCAGGTTTTTACCCCCCACTGAACTACTTACTTTATTTCTTTCGGTATCCTCTGAATTCTCTCTAAAAGTTTCTGTCTTAGCCAGGCGTGGTGGCGCACACTTGTAACCCCAGTACTTGAGAGGCTGAGACAGGAGGATCACAGGTTCGAAGCCAGCCTCGGCAACTTAGTGAGGCCCTCTGTAACTTAGTGAACCCCGTTTCCAAATAAGAAATAAAATCAGATTGGGGGTACAACTTGAAGGAAACAAACATGCCTCTGGGTTCCATCCCCAGTACCAAAACAAAACAAAACAAAAAGTTCCTGTCTTTAGAATTCCACTTTCTGGTTGTCCTTTAAGCTTAATAGGCTTTAAAGTTATTAAAATTACAGAAGTGAAAGAAACTTTAGCTTTCCCCCATTATAAACCTATCTACCACTTGGTAACACAATTAAATCCACTAGACCAAAAATGTGAAAGGATAAAAAATGCGGCCTCTGAAAAGTATTCTATCTTACTGTCAAATCTGAAAAAGATACTATTTTTTTTTTTTTTTTTTTGCGGTACAGGGGATTGAACGCAGGGGCGTTCTACCTCCGTGCTACACCCCCGGCCCTATTTTTTTTTATACTTTATTTTGAAACAGGGTCTCACGAAGTTGCGGAGGGCCTCACTAGGTAGAGAGAGAGAGAGGGAGAGAGGGGGAGAGAGAGAGAGAGAGAGAGAGAGAGCGCTGAGGCTGGCCGCGAACCCGGATCCTCCGGTCTCCGCCTCCCAAAGTACTGGGATTACAAGTGTGCGCCACCACGCCCGGCTCAATTATTTAAAATACATTGCATTTTACAGGCACAAAAACACAATTCCATTGCTCATCAATCATTGAACAATGTCATTGGCCTTAAAGTGAGCAGATGGGGACGGGTCAGGACAACACTTCTCCCTCTAGCACCGTGGGCTGCCCTGTTTCGGGATGCCGTCCCGCTCTCTGGGTGTTCTGCTCCTGTGGCTGGCGCCTGCACCGTTTGTTGCACTTACTTTGCCGGCGGCACTTGGATCTCGGGGGGCAGGCGCAGGGGGCTCGTCTGCTGTGGACCTTCCCTGCGTTTCGGGAGGGGGACACCTCCTCCCCCCGTCCTCCACGGATTTCTTGGCATCAGATGTTTCATGCTCACTTTTGCTTTGTCTTTTTACTCCTGTTATTTCTTTGCCCCTTTTTGCTGAAGTTTCTTTATCTTCTTTCTTGGCTTCGTCACCTTCTCGCCTTTCTGTTTCTTCCTTTGCTTTTTGTTGATTCTCTGTGATTTCGTTTTCTTCGACTTCTTGTTTCTTTTTGGCCTTTTGTTCTTGTTCTTCCCTCCTCAGCTTCTCTTTCTGTTCCTCTTGCTGCCTCTCCCGAAGTTCTTTCTCTTGTTTGTTTTTTTCCATTAGAAGAGCAGTTTCTGCATGAATGCGAGCTTTCTCCTCATCTGTTAACATGGCAGTTGCAGGGGGAAACACTGGCTTGGTGGACCGATCAGGAACAACTTTCCCATTCTGAGGAGACTGTTGCTCATGATCTGTACTTTCAGGTTTTACTCTATGGTCCTCAGGTAATCTGACTGCTGGTTTTTTAGTACGATCAATCTAGAGATAAACAAAACCAGAGCAAAACATACTTTTGACAAAATTCAGGAATATATAACTTCTGTTTCTAAAATCAAGCTGTGATAAAAGAACTGTCATTCTGTGGAGGCCACATCAGCCAGAACATCTATTTGTAAGTGACTCAATGTCAAGGTTTTTATAAGGCAGCATTTGAATGGAAGACTTTCAAACACCACTGGTACTTCCTCTTGACTCAACATTTTCAATTCGCCCAGATATCTTCTATGTATGGAAGAGTTACCAATGTCTTCATACTAGAACAAAAAACTTAGACCGGGCATATCTAGACTTAAGTTCTATTTCCATATATCCACCTGCCTCTCCATATCTCCAGGTGAATGTCATACATATATACCTTAAACACACTATGGCCCGAACTGAATTCAGAATTTCCCCCTACAAATATGGTCCTTTATCTCATGGATCCAACTAGTCTTCAAACAGTTGTACAAGCCAGAGCCAGAAACTTGAGAGTTCCATGACCTCTTCTTCCATTACCCTTCTACGGTCCGACGCCTTTCTTTCTCTATGTGTACCTCCACCTCTGCAACCACCAGCTAGGTCCACGCCAACACCCTCTCTCACCAGGACGACCACAGAGCTCCAACTAGTTGTCTAGCTCTTCTTTTGCCTCTCTTCTATTGCTCCATATTGTAGCCAAAATAATCATTTAAAAATAAATGTGACCATGTTCCTCCCTTGCTTAAAACTGTATTTTAAATTGAAACCCACTATACTCAGACTACATTGAAAATCCTTACCATGACCTGTGAGGACCTCTTAGTCTTACCTCTGCCTACCTCTCCATCCTTACCTCTCAGTATTCTATATACCAGCCATGCTTGCATTAAAAAAAAAATTTTCCCCCCAAAGTTGCCACATTCCTTCCCAACTCAGGCTGTTCAATCAGCTGTTTATCTAGATAATGCCCATAACATCAAATATTGGCTTGAATATCTCTCCCTCAGAAAAGAATTCTATAATTCCTAAAACTAGCCAAGCCCGTGATATATGCCCTTATGTTATTATTTTCCCTCAGAGCACTTATTGGGATTTTGATAAAATTATAATATTTGTTTAAAATCTTTCCTCCCTCTAGAACATAAGTTCTAAAAGAATAGAGATGGCCTGGCACAGAGTCAATAAATATGTTGCTGAGGGAACAAATCAAATATTCCATAGCAACTTCATTGAGAGAAAAGATACATATTAGGTTCCCTCAAGCTAAGTCACAAAACTACCTAATTCCTGACTTAATGAATTAAATGTTTATTATTACTTCAATGTAACAGCATACTAAGCCTATATCATTGTGAGACATGACTCTAACATCATTTCTTGAGATTACAGTGTACTGGAACAAAATTGAGAAGTTTGTAAGTAACAATTTACAGAGTGTTTTTTATAAAATGAATTGTATATGTCCACTAGAAAACATAGTAGGCAGAAGTTATTAAAGAAAAAAATTA
>PVJS01051009.1:0-14119 GCA_004027185.1 Glis glis | reverse complement strand
ATCATTAGCAATCAGGGAGATGCAAATCAAAACTACTCTAAGATTTCATCTGACCCCAATTAGAATGGCAAGCATTAAGAAGTCAAACAACAACAAATGTTGGCGAGGATGTGGGGAAATTGGGACTCTTCTACACTGTTGGTGGGATTGAAAACTAGTTCAACCACTGTGGAGATCAGTGTGGAGATTCCTCAGAAAATTGGGAATGGATCCACCATATGATCCGGCTATACCATTATTGGGTATCATACCAAAGGGATTGAAACTAGAAAACAACAGTAATATATGCATACCCATGTTCATAGCAAATTATGGAACCAACCTAGATGTCCATCAACAGATGAATGGATTACAAAATTATGGGAAATACACACAATGGAATTCTACTCAGCAATAAAGAAGAACAAAATAACAGCATTCACAAGAAAATGGAAAGATCTGGAGAACATTATGTTAAGTGAGATTAGCCAATCACAAAAAAAGAAGGGACATATGTTTTCAGTATTTCTTAAATGTAGCCGCACATAGAGTTTGCTTCTGAAATCTCATTGAGAATGCTACTTACACTAATTTCCAGGGCTCTGGGAGCCCAGCACCAGCTTTCAGTCATAGCTCTGACCCACCCCAGCCTTTCCAGTTCCCCCTCCCTCCCTCCCTCCCTCCCTTCTTTGCTTCCTTCCTTTCTTCCTTTTTGTGTTGCTGGGTATTGAACCCAGGGGCATTTTACCTCCAAGTAACTACACCCCCAGCACTATTTTATTTTTTATTTGGAAACAGGGTCTCGCTAAGTTGCTGAGGACCTTGCTAAGTTGCTGAGGCTGGCTTTGAACCTGCGATCCTCTTGTCTCAGCCTCCCAAGTACTGGGATTACAGGTGCGTACCACCATGCCTGGCTTAATCCCTATTTCTTGTATATATGGCTCAACAGGTGGTAAGAGTGCATAAACATTCTGGCTTATCTCCCCAGTGTAGCATCCTTCACCTTAAGAGGGGCTTTCAAGAAACGATGTCTGAATGTGAAGAGACAGCTAACAGTGAAATGCAGCTTTCTTGGGCGGCTGGTGGAGGTGCCTGGTGTAGGTGGCATCTAATACAGTACGACAGGTGCACAGATCCATTTGCATGCAAGTGGGGCACTGCAAAGCTGAGTCCTCAGGGGAATGGCCATGGCTGCTGGCTTCCTTTCTGATGGACCAAAGAGTCAGCCTCCATAGAAGGAGATAGAACAGCGACCTGAGACACCTGGTCCTAGTGCCTGTTCTAAAGGTAACAATGAGGTGGAAAGGCCTAAAGAATATATTTATTTTTTTTAGCCATACTGGGGATTGAGCACAGGGGCATTCTACCTCCAAGCTATACTCCCAACCCTATTTTATTTTTATTTTGAATCAGGGTCTCGCTAGGTTGATGAGAGTCTCACTACTTTCTGAGGCTGTCCTCGAATCTGCGATCCTCTTGCCTCAGCCTCCCATGCAATTTTCTACCATGGTGCTGTTTGTTGCTTTGTGAATAAATTCCACAGCATCTGATTCCAAGCCTAGTTGAAGAAGCCTCCTCCTAAGGAATGAAGAATCACCCTAGAACCAGAACACCCCAATACTAGAAGGTCACGTCAACCAATTCCTTAGAGAACCAGCATCCTCCTAAAATAGCCCATTCTGTTCTTGGATAGATGTGACCGATGATTTTTTAAAAATACATGAGGGAAATCCTGCCTCCTTGTGATATTACCCATTGGCCTTTTTAGTATGATTATAGGAGACACCTTGATTATTTGAGAAGGGATGTCAAGTTTTCTCTCGTGTTTCTTCCACCAAATTCAGGGACTTTGTTCCCCATAGGATCTGGTTTGCAGACCCTCCTCCCTCCAGATATCTTGAATTTGTCCACTTTCTTGAGAGGTGGTGTTCAGACTAGAACCACTGCCTTCCAGGTGGATGACCTGACTGGTGCAGATTCTGGGACACTATTAGATTCTGTTTAATGTCCTCTTGCTTTTTGCCACCGTAGTCTAGATATTGTCCTAAGTTTTTTTTGTAGTTTCATCAAAATGACAGTTAATATTGAGTTTATTGTAAACCAAAACCCCCAGGTATTTTTTCCAACACAAACTGCCATTATCCCAATTTCTTCTCATCTTGTACCTGTGAAATTGACTTTTTAAAAGATCATTCAGATGCTCCATTCACGCGACACCAGTTTCCTTAAGATTCTATCTTACAGAAGATTTTAGTCAATAGAATTTCATAAATTCTAGTTTGTCCTATAACAACTAGCTTTTGTTCCTTTTTTTGGGATTGGTCTGTGAATTTCTGAACTTTCTAAGATCTACTTTTGGTCTAGGATCTGTGGCTGGTGATGGCTACCCCTGCTCTCCTTAGTTAGCCAAGATGACTTGGGAGAAGTAGGGATAGCCATTGTTTTTATTCCTCACCGGGTCTCTTCTTGGAAGACTTGTCCAGGATCCCTTCTCAAAGTTTCTGCTCCCAAAGGTCCAGGTAAGTAACCCAGAACCCTCTATTTCCATGGATCCATTCAACTGGATCATTCATTTTCTCTGTTTCTAGATGTTGGAATTGCGATTAGGGGTGCTAATCTGTCTTGGTTGGGTGCCAGAAGTGAGAAGATGCCTAGGGCTGCTTGTGGCACCGGCTCTAGCATGCCGGGGGATGGGGGGGAGACTAATTTGTAAAAGAAGAGAAAGATGAAGTGGTGAGGCCAAGAGCACAGAGAGGGAGGAAGGGAGAGAGGGGGGGGGCAATGAATATAAATACAAAGAGAAGCAGAAAGGACAGGTGAGAAGCTGCCCTGGTTTTCCTTGGGTCTGCCTTCTTGGTTCTGTTTTTTTTTTTCTTTTTTTCTTTAGTAGAAACAAGATCTCGCCAGGTGTGGTGGCGCACACTTGTAATCCTAGTACTTGGGAGGCTGAGACCGGAGGATCCGGGTTCGCGGCCAGCCTCAGCTACTTAGTGAGGCCCTCTGCAACTTAGTGAGACCCTGTTTCAAAATAAAGAATAAAAAATAGGGCTGGGGGTGTAGCTTGGAGGTAGAATGCTCCTGGGTTCAATCCCTGGTACCGCAAAAAAAAAAAAAAAAAGAAACAAGATCTCACTAAGTTGCTGAACGCCTTGATAAATTGCTGGGGTTGACCCTGAACCTGCAATCTTCCTGTCTCAGCCTCTCAAGTACTGGGATCACAGGCTTGTGCCACCACACCTGGCTAGTTCTGGTTTCTTAATGAGGTCTAAATTTGCTTAGGCAAAAGTTCAAGTGTTTTTGGATACTCATTATCAATATTCATATTATTCCAAAGTTCCCATCACTATTTATTTGTCTGTAATCCTTCTTTTTTTGTGGCACTAGGGATTGAACCCAGGGCATTCTGCCTCCCAGCTACATCCCCAGCTGTATTTTATTTTTATTTTGAAACAGGGTCTCGCTAGGTTGAGGAGTCTCACTATTTGCTGAGGCTGTCCTTGAACCTGCCATCCTCCTGTCTCAGCCTCCCAAGTACTGAGATTACAAGCTTGTGCCACCACGCCCGGCTTCTGTAATCCTTCTTAAACTGGAAACTTTAGGAGGATGGACGCATGCATTGTTTGTTATTCCTTGTATTGGCCTGGCTCTGATAACAGTATGGTGTGCACTGAGCACTCAGTGATATTTGTGGAATGAATTAACCCCCAACCAGTGATTATCAGTCATGATGAATGCCTGATGAATGGTCCCCCGTAATTGTTTTCCCCACCTTCTGTGAGAGTAAGTGAGCTAGAGAAATCGAGGGTGGAATACAGCTGTTTTGTTGGCGTTGAGATGAGCAGATTTCCCCAGAGTTGATGCCTTCCATCTGGTCCAGCTTAGTAGTCCCCCTTCCCAATGCATCACCCACAGCGTCTGTCTGACCGGTAGCCTGGGGTATAGCCCCATTCATGTCAGTTTGTCTCTCTATCTTCCTAACTCAGATCCTGCCATGCTTTCAAAATCAAGACTGAAGATGCCCAGTAGATCCAAGCCTTCCCATCAGAGAAGATTCAAGATGCCCAGTAACTCCAAGATTCCCATCAGAGTCTTTCCCTCAGCACGTGGGGAGTCTTCTGCCTCCCCGTCTTTCATTAGAATGAAATACACAATTTCAGCCCGATGCAGTGGCACATGCTTGTAATCCCAGCACTTGGGAGGCTGAAACAGGAGGATCGCAGGTTTGAGGACAGCCTCTGCAAGTAGTGAGACTCTCATCAGTCTAGTGAGACCCTGTTTAAAAAATAAAAATAAAACAGGGCTGGGGGTATAGCTCAGAGGTAGAATGTCCCCGGGTTCAATCCCCAGTACCAAAAAAAAAAAAGAAAGAGAAATACACGATTTCATTATGATGTATGAATTATAATCCAGTAATCCCAATTTTAGGTTATGTTTAAGTTCTTATACCAAAATTTCAGGTTCATTATCTAATCCACATGCTACGCCATATTGATGCCGTTTTGGGTTTCCACCACATGAAACATATTTACATCATTTATAGCCTCATACATATGTTTCTAAAATTTGGCTGAAGGCTGATGTTGGGGCCATCTCTAGGGAGGCAGACATCCAGCTCAGGCGCTACACATAGATCATAAGAATAACGAACATAATAGCTAACATTTGCATTGGGTTTTCTTGCTTGTGCATGTATTTTAGCATCTGATTCTCACAGTAGCCTTTTGATCTCAATTTATCATTTTATTATATATCTCAATTATTATTATTGTTATTGTTATTATTATTATTTTCTGATGAGAAAACAAAGGCTCTTAGAGGTTATATGGTTTATCCCAGACCACACAGCCAGACAGCAGGTAAAGACACAAATCCAATCTTTATCTTCTTTTCCATCCCTTTATACCAAACTCACCTGGCCTTTCTCATCGAACTGGTCTTGCTAAAATATACACAGATGTATTTTAAGTGATTCTAAAAATAAGTGTTCTCTGGGCCTCAGGCTAGGAATAATAAACTTCATGTCAAATTTTCAATCCATTCTCTTAAGCAGGCCAGATGTGCTTGGGATTGTGAGAGAGAAGGTCACTGAAGCTTTGAGAGATACAAGTCAGAATGGGAAGGCCCAGAGAAGCTGCCTTGCAAAAGCAGACCTCCATGGGGGTAAGGGATGAAGGCAGAAGAAGATTATCCAGGTTCCCAGAGCCAACTGGAGATGCCACCAAATCCAAAGTCCTAGAACATTCCAAGGCATGTCATGCCGCTTACTCCTCCCAGACATCCCATGGGGCATCCCACTGACCATATGACTTTAGTGTCAAGGCCCTAGTTTGTCTCCGTGAGCATTTGCCTGCTCAAGGAGCGGCCCCTCTGTGCATCATGTATAATAGAAACCTAAGTAGAATCTTTTTATTGAGCTGTGCATCAATGTAAGAGAAAGCTCTTCCATTCAGAAGGGCAGAGTGGAAGTCAGAACTCGCCTCCAAATCCCTTCTGTGGCTATTGCTCAGCCAGACCACTTCCCTCTCTGAGTCTCCAATTTCACACCCATAAAACAGGGTCAGTGGTGCCTGCCTGCTGGACTTCTGTGATGTCAAATTAGATAATCCGTGTGAAAGTGTTTGGAAGTGGCTTCAAATATACACGTCGGGCCCCATTGTATCATTAATAAAATATAATCTTGAGTTTCCTTTTTATTCTAATATTCTGAGAGTTAAGGTTCTAGAATCTCCTATTTCCATGCCCACATATTTTCCAGGTCCTTGTTTTTGCATTTCACCCAAACCAGGGCTCATGACATCGCTTAAGATGCCACTGTTGTTACAGTTCCACTAGATGATGTGGATATCTGCTTCTCTGTATTTCACGACTTCAGTTCTTATTTGTGCCTAATGATCGCCTTCCCACTGTAGCTGGACACATTTATTTAATTTTCCTCCATTTGACCTTATTCCTATTTCTGTGCCTTTTCTGAAGCGAGTTCTTTTCTTTGCAAAGCCTCTTCCCTTTTCAAAAATCCACTTCCTCATAGGAACTTTTTATTGGCAACCCCCCCACCCAATTCTACAGAGGTTCCTTTTTCCCTCAGTATATACATTCAGTGGAATCATATTCATTTGGACTTCTTAAGAATGCACTCCTTGTGTCTTTTCATGAAATTCTACCTTTAAAAGAAATAAAAACTCCAGAAAATGGCTTTAGTAGGTATCTGGGGGCTGGGACTTCTACCTATTTTGTGCCACCACTAATACTTAACAAAGGGCTCTGAATTCAGTAGACCCTCAGACAATGGTACCAGCTGGAGAAGGCTGAATGGCAGTCCCTAAAAGATATATCCATGCCCTAATTCCCAGAAACTGCAAATATGACCTTATTTATAAAAAAAAAGGTCTTCGAAGATGTACTTAAGGATCTCAAGATGAGATCATTCTGGACAAGGGGGGATACTAAATCTGTCACGTGTCATTCTGAGAGACACATAGAGAGGCCATGAGAAGATGGAGGCAGGGACTGGTGTGACAAGGCTATAAGACAAGGAGTGCCCTCAGTCACCAGAGGCTGGAAGTGACCAGGAAGGACCTCCTCTCAGCCTTTGGTGGAGCGTGGCTCTGCCAATACCTTGATTTCAGACTTTTGGCTTCAAGAAGTGTGAGAGAATCAGCTTCTGTTTTTTTAAGCCACCAAGTTGTGGTAATTCCACATGGCAGCCCTTCGAAACCAATACATCAGTTTTGTGAACAAACTAAGAAAATCATCATTGTAAGTGGGCAAAAGAAGGAAATGCATAGAATCCCCTCCTTAATCAGTTGCCAAGTCAGAAGTTTAGATCAAATTACACATGAATGTTGAATGAAGCCCAAAGCAGGTCAATGTCAATGTCAGTAGCACCAAAGCCTCAATGTCAGCCATCTCTACACACAGCTTCTGCCTTCAACAACGGGGGTGGAACATAAAAACGACAAGCTGTCTTCAACTCTAGCTATTTAGTGGCAATAGTCAAGGACCTCCTATATCCTCATGAGCACACTAAACAAACCTAGTATTCTTTCTTATTTGCACATAAGACTTAAAGAACATGACTGACACGCATGGACAGAGTATGGCTCAAAAATAGATCTATGTTGATCATGACATTAAAGCCTCTTTTGGCTTTATTGGTCTTTTTTTCTTTGTGGCACTGGGGATGGAACCCAGGGGCATTCCACCTCTGAGCTACACCCCCAGCCCTATTTTTTATTCTTTATTTTAAAACAGGGTCTCACTAGGTTGCAGAGGGCCTCACTAAGTAGCTGAGGCTGGCAGTGAACCTGGATCCTCCGGTCTCAGTCTCCCAAGTACTGGGATTACAAGTGTGCACCACCATGCCGGCTTTTATTGGTCTTTTTATTCCACATGTCCAATAATTTATAAGATGACATGACAGAAGGACCATTGTGATGAGGAGGAATAGGCATACTGGGGAAAGTGGGTTTTGATTTCTTCCACTTCTAAGATTTCTGTTTCTCTCTCTCTCTCTCTGTCACCTTCGTAATTGTTCCCCTCTCTCTCCCATACATGCATGCATCCATCCATTTACCCACCCACCTGTTCCACTCAATCTACTCAACGCCTGGGTACAGTATATTTTATATATATTACAGGCATGATAGATATAAAGAGATTTTTAAAAAAATATGTGGACCCCGATCAAGGTTTTAAATAATGTTCTAGTATTTCTCAATTTCCTGAAGATTAAAAAAAGATAAACTCAGCTTAATTTATTATTTTGAAGACAGATTAAAAATTTTTTATTTTAGAGCCTGCGTAGGAAGGCTGACTTCCCCAAGCTCCCCTAGGTCTTTAGTTCTGTGATGCTCAACACAGCAGCTCTCCCCTGGGAAACCCTCCAGAAATGGAGGGTTCTTCCTCCTGTGTGAATTCTCTGTAGGCACCAAAGCGTCCATGTTAACCATCTCTCTGTGCCGCCTGCTGTTTTCAACAATCAGAATGGAGCACAATGGGGCCTTTCTTGGTGGCTCCAGGTCATTAGAAGAAGTCCCTGTCTTAGCCTCCTCCCCAGCATCTTTCTTTTCCTTTTTCTTCAATCCCCCAATCTATAGTGAGTTGGAAACCCAGACAACTAAGCTTTTGAAGATTTGTACGTTAAATAAGTGTCATCTGTGCTTTGAGGAAAAAAAAAGAAGATTGAAGCACAATGGCTTTCATCTAAGGATGCTGGCAGCAGCGAAGTGTGACATGATATCTTACGGTAGAGAAATTTTGGATTCATGAAATAGGACACCGGAGACATGCTGCACGCTTCTGCAGGGTAGAGAATTCCATGTTTTCATAGGTGTGTGAGTGATCAAGAAAGTGTGTATGTGTGTTTGCATCACTTTGAACCTCACTGTGAGGTATACTTACAATGCACCAATAAAAGAATGAATGAAGTAAAATAAAATAAAGAGCTTCCCTTACCTACCCAAAAGGAGAACATTTCATAACATTTCTGGGTGACCCAAAGCAAATATGAACCAAGACAAGAGGTACAAAGGTACTGAGAGAGACAGTGACAGTCAGATGTCAGAGAGGAAGCAGAGTGGTGGAGGGTTCGAGAAGGGAGGTAAAAGAGAGAGTAAGAGAAGGGACCAGAATCAAGCACAAAATAAGATTAGAGCCCTCTGCTTTGGAGACTGGAATTTCTTACTTGGTTGTTATTGAATTATCACCCATGTAATTTTGATGGGGAACTTTCTAATGCCAAAGAACACTCACTGGCCATTTCACATTATGGAAGTGTGATGATTAGACCAATCGGGTCAGGCAATCAGGTATCTTAATATTTGTTTCCAAAGAGCGCAATTTACCTATAGACAATTCCTTTGGAATGAAGGAACTGCAGACCAAGGATGATTTCAGCAGCATAAAACCTGAGGCAAAGGAAAAAAAAATTCAACATGAATGTATTAACAGAACGAGATGAAATCCCCGAACTCGGCCTGATATTTTGTGTGCACACAGTGCTTGACGACGTGGCATACACACATAATTCTGTTTAATCCTAACAAGGAAGATGCCATCTGTTCTACACTTAAGAAAACGAAGAGCCGGGCATGGTGGCTCGTGTCTGTAATTCCAGTACTTGGGAGGCTGAGACAGGAGGATCACAGGTTCAAGGTAGTCTCAGCAATTTAGTGAGGCCCTCCGCAACTTAGTGAGACCCTGTTTCCAGATAAAAAATAAAATTGGGTGTAGCTCAGAGGTAGAATGTCCCTTGGTTCAATCCCCAGTACCACAAAAAAAAAAAAAAAGAAAGAAAGAAAGAAAAAGAAAACAAAGACTGGATCGTATCTGGCTTTAGTTCTGAGAGTACTGGATAGAGCTGGCATCTTATGTTAGTCCTGCCTCTATCTGGTTCTTCTTATTTTTTGGGTGGGGGTGAGAATTGAATACAGGGTCATTATACCTCCATGCTACACCCCCAGCCCTTTTTATTTTGAAACAGGGTCTTGCTCAATTGCTGAAGGTCTCCTAACTATGTTGTTGAAGCTGGCCTCAAACCTGGGATCCTCCTGTCTCACCCTCCCAAGTGCTAGGATTACAGGCAATGTGCTACCACGCCCATCTGCTTATTCTTATATTTTAAACTATCATGCTCACACTGTCATGTTTTGCTAATAAAACACATAAACATTAAATGTCATATTATATATTACATTATATTATAACAGGGAAATAATGTGCTCCTTTATTTTAAACTCTGCTTGGAGCCCGTAGGCCTGTAGGCAGGGCCAGCCCAAACAGACCTGGCTGGTTTATTTTCATATTGACAATGTTTAGCTGGGGCAAGAAATACTGCCTGAGAGGCGGAAAAAAGGATATTAGAAGATGGCAGGTGATACGTCACAGGCTTAAAGGAAATGAGTTCACGTTATCTGTAGTGGGATTAGAGTCAGATATAAGGGCAAGTTTCCTGGAAGTGAGGTTGGCTGGGTCTCATGGAAGCCTACAAAAATCTCCCTCCCGGAAGACACTCAGGACCAAAGAGATAAAGTGCCACGTGTCCAGGCTGCTTCATGCATTATACAGCTGGAGAGGACAGTGGACAGAATGGATTGTCTCTAATGCAAAAATGCCCAGCGATTTCTTTGCTACAGAAATCGAATAAAATCATCTGCTGGTGCTTTGCAGGGTTCCCGGAGGCAACGAGACTGGCAGAATGCTACACACTAGACCAGGCAGAATGGCCACTTCAGCCAGGGATTTTGCAAGGAGCAAGCCCCATTGCAGCCTCGTTCAATCTAAACCACTCAAAACGTTCACACAAAGCTGAGCCACAGGTGACTGCAAATCAGCTGTCAAATCTGCAAAGAAAGCTAGCATGAGGCTGTCTTTTTTTTTTTTTTTTGTGGTACTGGGGATGGAACCCAGGGGCATTCTACCTCTGAGCTACACCCCCAGCCCTATTTTTTATTCTTTATTTTGAAACAGGGTCTCACTAAATTGTGGAGGGCCTCACTAAGTAGCTGAGGCTGGCCACGAACCCAGATCCTCCTGTCTCAATCTCCCAAGTCAGTACAAGCGTGCACCACAACGCCTGGCTGAAGCTGTCATTTTTAAAGGCGCCTGATGGCACAGTTTACTTTGGCTGGAATGTCATGGTGCTATGACTACGTGGGAAGTAGGACCTACAAGGGGATGGGGCAAGCAGGTGCTATGGGGCTTAGCTACAGTCCCACCAGGTAAACACAGCCTGCTCCATCACAATGTGTCCACGGTTATTTAATGACGAAAGAGGGGAGGGTTTATCCTCAAATACAGTAAGTGCCTCTTCCAATTTCCTACTTCTTACACCCCAGGAACCAAACGCTTTTCACCATTGCAATGAGCTTCCTAAAAGCGTCACCCTCCCTAAAAGTGTCACCCCGGGACCACCTTGACGATTTCTGCTCCCTTTGATTCTCTCTAAAGAGCAACTCTTTGCTTCTGCGCTCAAATGTTGAGAAGCCTGATGGACTGGGGCAGGTCCTTCGGAAACCAGTTGTTTTTGAAACAACGAGAAATGAGACAAAACTGGCATGAATTTTGGCTTCACAAATTGGGAAAATTGTTCTCTTGTTTGATAATATTCAAAAGGGTTTACCTGACTCTGGGATTTAGGTGTGCCAGGTGAGGAAGCAGAAAAAAAATACTACATGGGAAAAGTATTCTGTGGGTGCCGGGTACACTTGAACCGAGAACAAGGAAACCCTCAGACTGTTTATAAGACTCTTACGTGGCTCTGGGAAGATCAAACTTGTGGCAACTTTGGATGTGGTACATTAAGTCTCCTCCGTTGAGGTATTCCATCACAAAAAAGAGGTTTTCCTAGAGAAAAACAAAACAGTTGCAACTTTTAGCTTCTTAAAAAATATAAACCCAAATGATCTTTTAAATGGATGAAACAATTTTAGAGGAATAAATTCTATCTTGAAATCACTTATAAAAAGACTTTCAAGTCGGGTGCATACTTGTAATCCCAGTACTTGGGAGGCTGAGACAGGAGGATCCAGGTTCGCTGCCAGCCTCAGCTACTTAGTGAGGCCCTCTGCAACTTAGTGAGACCCTATTTCAAAATAAAGAATTAAAAAAATAGGGCTAGGGGTGTAGCTTGGAGGTAGAATGCCCCTGGGTTCAATCCCCAGTACTTAAAAAAAAAGGATGTCAAGATAATTTAGCTAATCTATCAATCTATCTCTATATATGTATATATGTATTCTGTCTATCTATCTATCTATCTATCTATCTATCATCGATCTATCTCTATTTGTGGTACTAAGGATTGAACCCAGGGGCATTCTACCTCTGAATTACACCCCCAGCCCTTTTTATTTTTGTTTTGAAACAGGGTCTTGCTAGGTTGTTGAGAGTCTAGCTAAGTTGCTGAGGCTGGTGTTAAACCTGTGATCCTATCTCAGCCTCCCAAGTACCAGTATTACAGCTGTGTGCCACTACACCCGGCTTGATTTTTACTTTTGAACTCTGGGAGCCTGGGGAATCTGGTGGGATAAAGGGTAAGATTTCCTAAAGGCTTATGTGCTCTGATTCAGCCAAGGGTGTGCGGCCGGCTGGACAATGGAAAAATGTTCAGCAATTAGTGAATGTTCATCATATACTTATTGAAATTGTCAACAGGTAGGATGGTAAAATCTGGCTCTCAGACTCCAGGAGCAGGGTGTGAAAACATCCACCCATGCAACAGTAATAGTCACTGAGCACGTTCCATGGGTGAGCAAGTGTGAGATGCTCATTCCTGTCTCATCCATCAAACGTGAATCAGACACACCCCTGCCTCTGGGAGCTTGCAATCAAGTGCCGCCTCAGTCGTCTCCAGTCTGGGCTTCCCTTGCGGCAGAGGCAAGCCACAGCTTCTGAGCGTGTTGCTCCTAGCAGAGGCTGCCGTGCATGATATTAGGACCAGAGAGCACCCTTGAGGGGCAGCACGTGGTGGGCGGGAGTATCAGAGGTCACCAAATTTCCAACCAGCCCATGCTCCTCCAACTATGTGACATGGGATTTCTTCAACAAAAAACAGTCATAGCTCTTTGAGCTTGCTGATTTTTTAAGGGCACTTAGGAATCACAGAATTAGTAACCCATAAAGTGTGGAGACATTTGGCGTGTTTGTGCATGGGTTTGCACCTACAAACCTCACTTGGGTGAATTTTTAACAGAATTAACCTTTATATCTGGACGCGAGACTCCCTCAGGCCATGGAGCATGCGAGGTAATGGCTCTCAGTGACATTTGCTGTCTGCCACTTGTTCTGAAGCCAGGTTTCCATAGAATGGGGACAATTAAATCTCATGGAAATTATCTCAATCATTCGGCTAAAGCTAAGAATCCACCTCCTCTTTCCACAGTTGACCTCAGATCGAATTTCCTGGTTCCAGTAGTCTTTAAGTGGAGCCCACTCTCGTCTTCCACGGACAGGCAACGATTCCTAACTGATATGAACCATAATATTGCTATTTCAAGTCTAATGAGATCATTTATCTCACCTGCACGCACCTGCCCTTTCCTCGGCATACCTTCTCTACTGCTCTTGTTGCTGTAAGAACCACCTGAACAGCTTCTCATCCTTTCCTTTTTACTCAAAACCAGGCTGGCCTTGGACGAGCCACAATGGCGGCATCTTCGTTTAAGTACTCAGAGAATGAAAGATTAAAAGCGTACAGGAAAGGAGGACCACAGATTCGAAGCCAGCCTCAGCAACTTAGCGAAGTTCTTAGCAACTAGAGACCCTGTTTCCCAACTAAAAAAAATAAAATTGGTTTAGGGGTGTAGCTCGGAGGTAGAATGCCCCTGGGTTCAAACCCCAGTACCACACACAAAACAAACAAACAAACAAACAAACAAACAAACAAAGTGTACAGGAAGGCCATTTATGACACTACTCAGGGAGAGTGGCTTCTTTTTAGTGTTGGGGTACGTACAGATAGATTCCTATATAGGTTGAAATTTCACAACTTCTACACTGTCTATTTGGACTTGGAGAAGGTGGGGGAAGGGGACTGGAGGCAAAGAAGTTCAACCCCTCCCACATACTCTGCAGAACATTCCTCCCTGTTCTTCTGGCTGCATTAGACTCTGCAATTAGACTCTGCACCTATAGAACCTTTGGGAGTTGAAGTTGCCATTCAAGAGAGTTTAAGCTGTGTGTGTTGGTGCATGCCTGTAATTCCAGTACTTGGGAGGCTGAGACAGGAGGATTGTAGGTTCGAGGCTAGCCTCAGCAACTTAGCGAGACCCTGTTTCAAAATAAAATAATAAGTCTGGCATGGTGGTGCACGCTTGTAATCCCAGTACTTGGGAGGCTGAGGCAGGAGGATCGCAGGTTCGCGGCCAGCCTCAGCTACTTAGTGAGACCCTCCGCAACTTAGTGAGACCCTGTTTCAAAATAAAGAATAAGCCGAGCGTGGTGGCGCACGCTTGTAATCCCAGTACTTTAGGAGGCAGAGACCGGAGGATCAGGGTTCGCGGCCAGCCTCAGCTCTCTCTTTCTCTCTCTCTCTACCTAGTGAGACCCTCCGCAACTTCGTGAGACCCGGTTTCAAAATAAAGTACAAAAAATAGGGTCGGGGGTGTAGCGCAGAGGTAGAACACCCCTGGGTTCAATCCCTGGT
>PVJS01051008.1:0-14119 GCA_004027185.1 Glis glis | reverse complement strand
GATTTCACCTAACCCCAATTAGAATGGCAATCATTAAAAACACAAACAACAACAAATGCTGGCAAGGATGTGGAGAAGTAGGAACTCTACTACACTGTTGGTGGAATTGCAAATTAGTGCAACCGCTTTGGAAAACAGTGTGGAGGATCCTCAGAAGAATGGGAATAAACCTACCGTATGACCCAGCGATACCACTTCTGGTCATCTACCCCAAAGAACTAAAACCTAATTACCAGACTAATGCATGTGTATCTATGTTTATAGCTGCACAATTCACAATTGCCAAACTTTGGAACCAGGCAAGGTGTCCATCAACAGATGAATGGATCACAAAACTATGGGATATGTACACAATGGAATTTTACGCAGCCACAAAGAAGAACAAAATCACATCATTTGCAGGGAAATGGAGAGAACTAGAGAACATCATGCTAAGCGATATTAGTAAAACACTAAGAGTAAAAAATCGGATGTTCCTCCTAATCTGTGGGAGCTAGATAGAATGGGACGTAGAAGGGACTTAGAAAGGAAGAAGAAGAAATCTTTAGATGGACAAAGAAGGTGACCTAACTGAGGGAGTTGAGCGGGGAGTGGAGGGAAATACACTATAGCACATGATGTACATACACAAACCTATAAGACAATCACTATCTGGAGCATGAGGGGGAGGGAATAGGGTGGGATTGGAGGGAGGGCTAAATGTGCAATGTGTGCATGTATGATGTTCATACCCTGACATATATCAAAATGTATAATTATAATTTACAATGCACCAATAAATGAACATAAAAAGTTAAAAAAAATAAAAAAAATAAAAAGACATCTTTCTTACATGCCAAAAAAAAAAGAAAGCAATTTATTCCTCCATTCATGTTTAAAAAGTGTATTTTGAGTCTCACCTATGTGGAATATAACACCTTCTACCAGCTGTTCAGAAACTGAGAAATTTGATTCTAGAAATTGAATTATTTACTTAAAATTTTACTTTGTTTTGTGTGCTCTAACTTACTATGTTAAATTTTGTGCTTGTTTTAAAGTAAGAGTTTGAATATTTGACTACACAATTTCCACTGTTCTTAATAGGGACTTCTGATGGCCTTGGAAGGCAGAAAAATCAAGGACTGTCATTCAAAATGCCAGTTACCTGGAGACTAGTACCCTACGTGAAATTGCAGGTGATAAGGGTAAAAGCAAATGGAATGATTGGAAGAAATGTCTAGTCCAAATGAGAGCTGTCCCACCATTTCCATTAATATGGCTAAACTTTATTTATAGATATTTAGTGGCTTTGCCATATCTACCTCATTAGTCAAAGTTTTTGATATGGTATGTCAAAAGTTTTCCAAATACTTAAGACAAATACAACTTTCTTCAATTTCAGTTCTGCATATTTACTTTTAACATTACCATCTGTTAATATTTCTTCATAAATGTTTCCAGATTCATAGGATGTCACCAGGAATCTTAATTACCTAATTATATTTTATTTCTCAATTATTTGTCCTGAATTTTAAGAATGAAAAAAAGTCTATGTAGCTTTATGCTTTTTGTGGCCACCTTCTAATTGTTTTTTATCGTACTGACTCAACTTTGTAAACAACAATTCAAAGTCCACAGTGGTTTTGCCTTTCTGAGAGTGGCAGAAGTCATTTCCTAGGTTTTCACTACTTTCCTGCAAAATAGCATGAATTGTTAGCGATGTAGGAACACAGCTCAAAACGTTGATTCTACACTGTCTGAATAAAACACATTTCCCACTCCTCCTACCCAATTTTCAGGGTTGTATCTCCATTCATCTATTGATAAACACTTTAAAATTTATCTCATGTTTTAAATATAGGATTTATCTGAATAATATTTGAATGAATTGCTACCTTTCAAATGTCGTATATTCTTAATGCATTATATTCTTAATGTCAATAACAACATTCTCACCTGCTATTCAAAGTTCCTACAAAACAAGTTCTTCATATGTCTTCCATGTAGTTTAGTGCATCTTTGTTAGTGACTTAGACAAGATAGTTAAACAGGGCTTACAGGAAGAATGTTCAGGGTTATTTTCGGTGTTATTAAAAAGTATAGGTTTATACAATTGGAATTCAAATTATATTAATGTATTATCTAGGATACAAATATTATTTCATTAATATATGTCAGAAAATTCCTATATTTTAAAAAATAATTAGATACATTACTTTTGTGTTGATGTGTATGTGTGTAGTACTGAGGATTGAACCCAGGGGAGTTCTGCCTCTGAGCTACACCCCAGCCCTTTTTATTTTTTGTTTTGAAACAGGGTCTTTCTAGGTTGCTGAGAGTCTTGCTAAATTGCTGAGGCTGGCCTCAAACCTGAGATTCTCCTGTCTCAACCTCTCAAGTACTGGGATTACAGGAGTGTACCACCACACATAGTTAGATGCATAGCTATTAAATACTGTTGTTTTTCGCTAGTAAAATAGGTCAGGCAATAGGTGCAATATTACTGTTTTTTAGGAATAATTAGGTTGAGGATCTTGTGGTGTAGCAGGGTGAACATAATTAACAGTAATGCATTGTATAATCTCAAAATAGCCAAAAGAGAGAAATTTTAATATATTCATCATAAAGAAATGATATGCTAATTATCCTGAGTTGATAACTACTCAACATATACATAAATCAAAACATCATGTTGTACCTCAAAATATGTACAAATATGTGAAATTCAAAAATAATTTACAATCATTTCTAAGATACACTATAACCAACTTCACAAAAGTTGTTTGATTTTGTGTGTGTGTGTGATACTGGGGATTGAACCTAGCAGAATTCTACCTCTGAGCTACATTCTCATCCTTCTTTTATTTTTTATTTTGAAACAGGGTCTCACTAAGTTGCTGAGGCTGGCCCAAACCAGAGATTTACCTGTCTCAACCTCCCAAGTTCTGGGATTACAAGTGTGCATCACCACGCCTGGCTACAAGTTTTAATGAGTGGTTACATTAACCAACCAATTATTTTATTCCTCCATTCATGTTAAGAAATTATTTTTGGGCTGGGCGTGGTGGTGCACGCTTGTAATCCCAGTACTTTGGGAGGCGGAGACCGGAGGATCCAGGTTCGCAGCCAGCCTCAGCTCTCTCTCTGTCTCTCTCTCTGTCTCTCTCTCTCTACTTAGTGAGGCCCTCCGCAATTTCGTGAGACCCGGTTTCAAAATAAAGTATAAAAAATAGGGCCGGGGGTGTAGCGCGGAGGTAGAATGCCCCTGGGTTCAATCCCTGGTACCACACACACAAAAAAAGAAATTACTTTTGATTTCTTAATAATGGATGTTGTCAGCAATAATGCTTTAAATCAATTTAGCATTTGATGACTACCTATCAGAAAAACTGGAGGATAATAACCCTTGAATGGTGCCAGTACAGAAAAGGAATTTTTAAAAAGTACTTTTCTTTCTTTTTTTTGTACAGTTTCTCATATTATTTTCTCAGCTTAAAATGCCCCTCTCATAAATCTACTGAGTAATTACACATCCCCAGGACAATTTCACTGTCAATTTCTCCCAACTCTGCTCTTTTATCACAGCATGTAGAAGGGATCTCTCCCTCATCCCATGGAATTTTGGTTATGATAACATATATTTGATTTTCTTTGGTTTTATGATTTTCATATTTATTTCTCCATATAATTTTATATTCTCTTTGGATAATATATTGTCTTTCACATTCATTAGTAGGATCACATATACTAGGTACTCAATATAGGTTTTGTAAAACAAATGTATGAATCTATACATCTTTTCACTTGGATTCACATACAGTATAATGCCATTCCAAAATGAAAAGCTGTTTTGTTTGCTTCATGAACTAGTCCGTTTGCCAATTCAAAAGCAGGAAATAGCTAAGGATCTAAGTAAAGACTGAAGTCAGATCTACATATCAAGAATAGAAGTTCTTAAAAAATGATGCAAATTACTTTATCAATTTTTCAGGAAATGTTAATATGTATGTGTTTATATGTTCTTATATGAATGTTAAGGAGATATATAACTTAAATTTTCCACAATGAAAATTATATTATTTATCTTTTACAGAGTTTAACTCTAATAATTACTAACATTAAATTGGTATTACATAAAGTTCCTCATTTTCATTTTTAAGATTCAATTTTTAATAAGGTAGGAAATAATAATTATGAATATATTATAAAATATCTTTCATTGAATTAGAGATATTTATTGCTGTGCCACTCTAGATTTTCTGTTTATTTTTATTTATATTTGACACATAAGTGTACATATTTCTGGCATTCAGTGTAATAATTTGATACATGTATATGATGTATACAATGTGTTGATCAAATCAATTTAATTAGCATTTCCATGTCCTTAAGCATGTGCCATTTCTTTTTGTTGGAAACCTCCAAACTCCTCTCTCCTGGATCTTTATGAAATATATAATAAGTTGTTGTAAATTATAGTCACCTTACAGTGCTGTTGAACATTAGAACATATTCTAATCAAACTATATTTTGGTAGTTTTTAAGAGGGAAAGACTAAATGTAAAATTCTTTTTTTTTGTATTATTTCTTCAACTGCTTGCTTTTTGGGATCTATATAATCCAAAAATCTATTTTAACCTTTAGATTTAGTATTAATATGTGTCTTTGTGTCATTTTAGATAATAATTCTATATGTTTATAAGTATAATAAAATTGTATGTTACCATTTATAGCTAAAATCATGTGCATGTTAGACTCCACATGCGATAATGTAATAAAATCAAAATTTCTGTGACCAAAGAATTTCTAAAAAACCATTTCCACTTGGTTGTTGACAGCTAACCAGGCTACTCATTTCCAATGCAATCAGCAGTCTATCTTTTTTTCTATTTTTTCCTACTATGAGACACACTAATTAAATTCCCCTTTGTCCAATTCTTTTCATATGCCACATGAATAGCAGGTAAAGTCAATTTGTGAACTTATTGTCCTTGACATACTGTAGCAGTGTTTCCAGCTGGAACTGATTATGTTTGATCTTCTCTGTTACCCAGGTAAAAAATAATCCAAAATATAACAATAAATAATTGCAGCTCTAACTTTATTTAAATATGTTCTGCTGCTGTTATGGAACAATGCAGATAAATAGCAAAGGTTCTTCTGCATTGTCCAAAGAGTGTTTCCAAAGCTGTAATTATTTTCTTGCATGAGAACCTGTGCCCTCTGCAGCAGGTGATAGGTAAATGATTTTAAAATGTGATAAAATTGAATTGAGTCACTCATTGTCCTTTGAGGAAATAAATTTGAGAGTAAGATGTGCAGGCTATACTCTGCTTCCCCAAGAAAAGCAGTAGTGCAGACATTTTAGAGGATGAGATTTCATGTTTATCTTAAAAGCACTTGGGCTTCTTTTGACACAGAAGAAGATTGGTCTACAAACATGACAGAATCTTTGTAAGCTACACTTTTGAAAAATGTAACTGCATGTATTGATATGATAAATTATTATTACAATAAGAATATGTTATTTATAACATCTATAATATGTTACTATATGTGATATTTGTATACCATATGCACCTCAGGGTTCAACATATACTTTAAATATCTTAGTAAAAAGTTGTTACTAAGTGGTAATCACATAAAATATCTTATTTTTAAAGAGAAATGAGCTAGACAGCTTAACTTACATGACAGTTGACATTTCAGACGAAAGTACTGAATATCTAACAATCCAATTCCCTTTATTAAGAATGAACAGAGGGATTGTGGGTGTAACTTTTAGCCAACTCAACCTGTTCTTTGAGCGTCTATTTATGGAATCTAAATCCACATAGTTAAGGACTGTGTACATACAGTTAATTGGTTGTTTTCTTGCTATCCTCATTGTTGATTCATTACTAATTCATATGCTCCTACCACATAACTAATTCTAGCTTCAAAATATAACTTTACCACACTTCATCTCTTTTATGACGTCCATAGCCAAGTCATGGCCATTTCTCACCAGCTATTACTTAACTAATTTCCTTTAACCTTAATTGAACTTTTACCCAACAAAATCCATGGTTCATAACAGGCCTAGAAATTGCATGCTACCTCTCTAGTCAAAATACTTCAGTTATTTTATATTATGCTTAAAATTAAATCTAAACACTGTTTTGGCACAGATAAGACACTATACAATTTGAATTATGCCTAGATTCTACAAACCCCCACCATTCCAGTATTATCTTTTAATCATATGCTTAAAGGCATATTCTTTTTTTCTTGAACATGTCATATTTTTACCTTCCTCTGGAGTTTCACAATTTCTTTTCTTTCCTCCTTGAATGTTCTGCTACCTCATCTTTAAGTTCTGCATACTCTTCCCTGCTCAATTGTCTTTTCAGCATACCTTCTCTGCTTATACATTCTTACATGGCTCCCTCCCATAGTAATTTCCTATTATATAAATCTGTTCTTTGTATTTATAATAGTTGTTAATATCAGGAATTTTATTATCTATGTCTTCTTTAATGTTATTCATTATCCATTTTCCTTCAACTAGAATTCATGCACTATTCTTTTCTTACTTCTTTTATATCTGACCCCTTTAACCTTTCAAAATGCCTAATACACAAGAGATGTCCAGTAGATTGCTTTCAAATTATTGAATATGTGAAAGACAAACTACATCCATATGTATACCTCCTATTATGTTAGAATTATTCACCCTGGTAGTCTCTTTTCTTGCTCAGATTTCTGCAACCTACATGGTAGGTTTTACTTTGAAGAATGAGCTGATTTAAGTGGCCATATATAATTGGGCGTGGTGGCGCACGCTTGTAATCCCAGTACTTGGGAGGCTGAGACAGGAGGATCGCAGGTTTGTGGCCAGCCTCAGCTATTTAGTTAGGCCCTCTGCAACTTAGTGAGACCCTGTTTCAAAATAAAGAACAAAAAGTAGGACTGGGGCTGTAGTTCAGAAGTAGAATGCCCCTGGTTCAATCCCCAGTACACCCCCCACACACATAAATAAATAAATAAATGGCCATATACTGAGGAAGTAATGAAACGCAATGGTAAATAACTAAGGATGATGAAATACTGAATAGAATTGTTGTCTAATATATATGATACTTTTAATTAATTTGAGAAGAAAATTGTGAACTAAGTATATTTAAAAACTTTATAGCATATTACTTTTAGCTAATTATACATTAAATCAATGTACATACATAAGTATACACATATGTAAGTGTACCAACATATTAAATATAAACTTTGGTGATGATAGGCCTAAGTAGTTAACTGTTTGTGGACCCAACAACATTATGAATGTCAGTGTAATGAATTATCACCTTATTATCAAAACTTATATATAATGTACAAAGGAAAGAAAAGTACAGTAGCTAATTCTAATAAAAGAGCAAATGTGATTAGGATTTTAAACTGTGTGCAATATAGTGTTGAGAGACAACAAATTCTTTCATTCCTGGGAGAGTTTTCACTTCATTATGTCTCTGAAGAGTGTGTGTATAATACACATGGAGAATTTTGCGACTGCCCTGCTCTCCTACACAGCGTTAGTCATTGGGTAGGTGACTAACAGCCACTTTTGCACATGGTCATAACTCAACTGACAACATAACACCCTTGCTGATAATAATTATTAGGAGCAAGTGTTATATATATAAATTTAATCAGATCTATATGTACAACTAAGTTTGTTTAATATTTAGAATAAAATCATCCTTGGAGCCTGTTTTATAGAATCACTAAAAAATAGAAAATGTAAGTCAAATTCTTGCCTTGTAACCCACTTTTTCTAATTCATATTTCTCATGGAGAGAAAGACACAAAGAAATTTAGTTATTATAATCAAGTAGAATCTTGAAATGTTTATATTTTTATTTCAGGAAGGTAAGAATCTATTCCTTATTAGAATGATTTAGTGACATATAGAAAAAATTACTATATTGCTATTGTATTATACTGATTTTTGTAGAGGAGCTGGTACCAAGTGCTAAATGAATATATTTCAGGAGCCCCATGAAGATCAAGGGAAATATATACATATATATATATATATTTTTTTTTTTTTTGTGGTACTAGGGATTGAACCCAGGGACATTCTACCTCCGACCTATACCCCCAGCCATTATTTTTTATTCATTTTGAAACAGGGTCTCACTAAATTGTGGAGGGCCTCACTAAGTAGCTGAGGCTAGCTGCAAAACTGCGATCCTCCTGTCTCAGCCTCCCTTGTACTGGAATTACAAGTGTGCACCACTACACCAAGCTGGGAACAATATTAGTGGCTTTCTTTTACATATTATATGGATTACAAAGTGCTTGAGGATAAAAATTGTGCTGTGTGCATGCCATAAATGTATCTGTTAGAAAACAACATATTGGGGGCTTTAAGGAAGACATCTTTAAAAGTTTCAATTTATGAATTATATATATTGTCATTACAGTTCTTGAAAATGTTGACTTAACCTATGAAACACTAATTATATTAAAGATGCTAAAATTTTCTTGAAAAATATCAAGTTTTGCAAGTGTTCCAAAAAATCACGAGGAAAGTTTCATCAACTATTTAATGACAGTGAATTAGTATTATTAAAACAAAAGAAGTGGCAAAAGTCATTTACAATTGTAAATAACATAGCACACTGTAGATTTATCTAATTTAGTTGAATTTGGGGGTATTATAGAGCATTTTAACGTGATATAGTTTGAGGGAAATTTATTTAAAATTCTTATTATGAGCAATTGGGAGCAAATTTAGCTTAGTCATTTTAATTTACTTTCAACAAGAACAATATTTAATTTCAGGTATCAGAAAATATTTAGCCAGGCATGGTGGCACATGTTTGTAATCCCAGTACTTGGGAGGCTGAGACAGGAGGATCCAGGTTTGCGTCCAGCCTCAGCTACTTACTGAGGCCCTACGCAACTTAGTGAGACCCTGTTTCAAAATAAATAAAAAAAATAGGACTGGGGGTGTAGCTTGGAGGTAGAATGCCCCTGGGTTCAATCCCCAAGACCGCAAAAAAAAAAAAAAAGAGAATATCTGCTGATCAAGGAAGCTGATTGAAAAAAGAACAGCAGGAGTATAGAGTTATTGAGATCATTTTTCCTTCAATAAGACTTCAATCGCCGGACGTGGTGGCACACGCTTGTAATCCCAGTACTTTGGGAGGCAGAGACCGGAGGATCTGGGTTCGTGGCCAGCCTCAGCTCTCTCTCTGTCTCTCCCTGTCTCTCTCTTTCTCTCTCTCTTTCTCTCTGTCTGTCTGTCTCTCTCTCTCTCTACTTAGTGAGGCTTCCGCAACTTTGTGAGACCCGGTTTCAAAATAAAGTATAAAAAATAGGGCTGGGGGTGTAGCGCAGAGGTAGAACGCCCCTGCGTTCAATCCCCAGTCCAAAAAAAAAAATGACTTCAATTTAGAAAGAAAGAAAAAAGAAGGAAATGGTGCTGATGAGCAAGGAGGCTTCAATAAGTTCTTCAGACATTTGGTAAAGGAACTCCATTTAAGTTATTACCCATTGATATAGAGACACGTTGCTAACTTTGGGTAAAATTAATTTTAACATATCTTAAAAATGTAAGCAAATACATTCGTGCTAATACATTAACATACATTTCATGCAAACCTGGCAGATCTCTATGGTGCTGCACCTTATTTTACCATGTCTTTTAAATGTCAGTGTGGCTGTTAATTATAACCACCAACTGTTATGTGTGATTTAATACATGATGATATACTTATTGGTAAGTCAGTTCTAAACCCTTTCCTACAGGAATCTTTTGGGAGAGTATTTGATAGCTAGTTTCAGGCTAGGTTGCAAATTTACTCCAGTAGCTACTCCTTAAGATTCTTAAACATGTGCAAATGTACGTGTAAACACACATACAAGCACATACACACAAAGGCAAGAAGAAATGAAACTGAAGCATTTCAAATATACTTATGATAAAATGTTTCAATTTAATGAAGATTTGAGGAAATCCACTGAATAAAATATAAGACTAATGATAGGACCCACTGTATATTCTCTTGATTAAAATATTTGACTCATAATTTTCATTCTTCAAGTATTCACATAATTTACCCAGTAAATAAAGAATGTGAATACTATTAAATCAAATCAAAGAAAGATGCAATGGCATATTAGTATTAGTTATTAGTACATAAGTTCTCCTCCCTCTCTCTCTCTCCCCCATATATATAGAAGTCAGGAACTATACTGAAAATGCCTAACATAAAATGAGAAAAATATTAAAGCAAAACTAATTTTAAATTAATGACATTGGGAATAGTAAAAATAGGAATTATATCTGTCATATTAAATAATACTTGGAGGCTGGTCTCAAACCTCTAATCCTCCTGTCTCAGCCCCCCAAGTATTGGGATTACAGGCATATTCCACCATGCACGAAGGCTACAGTCATACCATGAAAAACCATATAAGATGTACAAGTGACATTCACAAAGAATACAATAATAATTTGTTCCCCTGGAGTTTTGCACCCAAGCAACTAATATCAGGAATGAATAGGTAGATAGCATTGTAGATATACAGACATTGAAAGGATAATAACTACTTTATGAATTATTTTAGAATGGTAAAATCAACAAAGTAGAAACATGTCATATATCTTCCTCTTGTTTGTTATAAGAATAAAATGAAACCAAAGAGTATAGGGATGTTTTTTAAAAAACATCAAAACATTTTAATATCAGAAATTATCACTGGATCAACTTATTATTTTAATTAGCTTATGTAATTTAAATTAAGAGGTAAAATTGTTTATCCCAATGTTTACCTACAAGTAACAATGAAAATATCAGGCATTTATTGGTCTCATTTGTTATAAATATTGATTTACACACATATATAAAACTTTTCAGGATATTGTACATATATCTCTCTTCAAAGTCTTGTGTAATTAAATATTGGAATCAATTCCTTGGTGTAATTTCTTGAAACCTAGTCTTGAGCTATAAAGTGTGTTTTCTCTAAAGGGTGCAAATTTATTAGACAGTCTAAAATGTTTTGATTTATCTTCAACTTTAATTATAATGCCTGTATGACAATATTTCATCAGAAAATTGGAACTCAATATATGCCTTGAGATAGAGCACCCAACAGATAGTAAAAATATGCATTTTTCTCTACAATGGAAATTACATGACTAAAAGAGTGGATGGAGGAGTCCTTTCAAACTAAAACAAACAACCTGAAATCTTTGGTGTTTTGTTAGTATTAGAATCCTAAGAACTAGAACAGGAAAACAATCACCAAGGATTAATCAATTACTCTGTATCCCCAGAGCCAACAAGTAAACTTATTCTGTTGTCAGTGCTCAAATTAATGCTTTACAGTGGACCTTCTAAACCACTTTATATATTCTATACAGGCACATAGATCCTTGCTTTGCTCGAGCATCCCTACATTCTATCTTCTGGCTCAATATTGGCAAATGTAAAAAAAGTAACCTCAGGAAATCAGGAAAGAAGCATCCAGAGAAACTGCAGTATCCACCACACATATACCGGGAAATACTGAAACAGGCCAGTTATAAATAGTTCAGCACAATGGCAAAAATTCTAAAGACTAGCATGTTTATTTCTGTATCAAAGGTCAGTTTGCTCATAGCTTTACTTCTCTACATACCCAAGGAAAAAGGTAAATGTGACTTTTTTCTCATGCTTCCACATTTTAAAAATTCTTTCTACAAATACTTGATTATTCCTAGGTCCATTTCCTTTTAGATTTCAGGCCTTTTATTCACATTTAATGGTGTATAGTCAATAAAGGGTCCTTTCTCCCAAAGGTCTTTGAATCTTAATACAAGTAGAGTCTAGATATAAAAAGATTTATTTCAAAAACAGAACCTCCTTTGGCCTTCTCTGAATTAGTACTATGTTTATCTATTCTTCATGTGCATGAATCTTCTAACTTACCTAAAATATTGAATTTCAATGATCTTCTCAGTTAGTTGTATTGTATTAATAAAAAACATAGCAGCAATTTGTTACTTTAATGGTTATGAGGTGGTTGTATTGAATGGGACAATTTTGTCCTTTATGTATAACCCCAGACTTTTTCTGCGTATCCTACTACTAATATATGTGCAAATAGACTCTTTACAGTCTTTCTATGTTATCTAAATGTTTACTTGATTTTATGTGTGCATAATCAGAGAGATGAGATGTTGGTTATGTTTTATAAAATCTATAAGAGATTTACTTTAAGTAGATGAGAATATTCACCTAAGATTTGAATGATTTAAATTTTATAACTTTGTAAACTATCTTGCAAGGCTTATGATGTTAGGAAAAAGTAAAAGACTTATCTATAATCACTTTATAACCAAGAGTTTAGAAACAATGTTACCTGAAGATTTCCAAGGGTCTTTAGAAAAAAATTCATAAACTTAACCAAATAACACCAACACACAAAGTCACAACTCCATATTTACAATGCAAACTGAAGTACAGTTATGACTTGTTAACTTACATTACTGAATATAATAAATATTCCAAAGCTTTTCTTACAAAGCATATCAAAAGTTATGAACTCATGTGTTTGAGTTGATTCCTTAATTTTTCAGATTTGCTTTTCTTCTGATAATATTAAGGAAACGTCATCTTTACTATATGTGTATGAATAAGATAAACATTTGTAGTTACAGATTTTGAAGTTTTTGGGGGGTAGATTACTGAGAGGCTTTTATAAAATGCAAAATAGTCACTAGCAATTTCATACTCAGTAGTCTCACAATACTTTCAAACAAAAGAAGAGAGTGTGTAGGAACAGGTGAACATCAGGGAAGGGGCTCCAGGTGGCTAGGTGAGCGAGTGTCGGGCTGGAAATCTTTTGGCCATTTAACTGTTGAAGAATGTGATGAACACAAAGTTAAATTGAAAACTTGATAGCAAAATAGGTTCTTGAAAAAATGTTATTTGATGCTTATCACTCTTTTCTGTTTATTCAACTGTTTTCATTCTCTCTTTTCTTCTCCAGTGAAAGAATAGCAATCTTTCTTTTCATAGAAAATTTAGAATGTTCCTTCTTAACCAGATATCATTTTTTTCTCCCAATATTGTTGGAAATACTTGTAGTTTAGAGTAGCTCATATGTATAAACCATGAGTTTCACAGTGCCCTTTAAATACACTCGGATATGCATGCATGTCTAGTGGTGGTGTTCTGAGGACAGAGAGCATGTTGCTCCCCCAGTACTACTATGATTATTAATAAGATTCATTTTTTCTTAATATGAAAGAAAATTTTATGATTTAAGAAAACTGATCCCAGCATTTCAGCTTGCATAAACATCCTAAAGTATGACTTTTTATTCTACAACTTTCCATTTTCTAAAACTATTCTACCTGTTTCAGAAATCTCATAATCCTTATGATAATACACATTTCCTGTCACATATTGTCTTGGATTAGCTATTGCCACTGCAGACAGGATCATTGTCTTAGTCTTCAGATCCTCTAAAATACAGTTTTGCAAGTATGTGGGAAATTTATGTGACTATCTCATTATGTCATTTTCCTGTATATGTATATTTCTCTGAAAGAGAATTAACTAACAGATGAATATATACATTTTGCATGGAATATTGTATAACTTATTAAAATATTTATTGCAAACTCTATACTTAAAAATTGTCAGGGCTTACATAAATTGTGTCACTAAATTATATCAATGCTCTATATGTATAAATGTACTATAATTAAGAAATAGAAATCATCTTGTAGACTTGAAATGAAAATGGCATTCTCTTGGGAAATTATTAGTGCCAACTATAGATTACATATACAGGTTCATGTGGTTACAGTTGCTCTTCAATAATGCTCAAAAGTATTATTTTTAAAATAAATACAAAAATTGGGATTCTTTAATATTTCTAGCGAAGTATCATTATACTACATATTGCATATCTTGTTTCGACCATCTTTTCAATTTAGGGAGAAAAATGTCAAGTAAAAAGTCAATCTTCCCATTTTAAAATTATCAGTCAATTAATTGCAGTATACATTTGAAAAATGTGATTTTTATGATGGTAAGGCAGCTAACTATATTCTCAGACAAGTATTTATTTATTTATTTATTTATTTATTTATTTATTT